>BMAV01004744.1:38733-58630 GCA_019973955.1 Trichonephila inaurata madagascariensis | reverse complement strand
ATCGATTTTTAAATCGATTCGAAACGTAACCTGATGAATCGATTCACAGAAAAATCGAGATCTAAAAGATCGATTTTTAAAAAAATTGATTTTTTTTCAAGTCTGCATTTACAATGTAAATGTAAATCTATTTTATGAAAAACAAGAAAGATACCATAATAAACGATCTCTTATCAGTAAAATCAGGGAATTTTTTAGTTCAGGGAATTCGACAATTGCAATTAATTTTATTACCATATCAAAATATAAGGTATAAAAGACGACATTTATTTTCTAATTGTATTAAATTAAAAAGTTTAGAAAATAGATAATATAGCTTATAGTTCCCAATGCTTAATATCTAAGCTTTTTAAAAACAACAGTCTATCAAGTCTACAGGGATCTAAGCGGTTCCGCTCATGACTTGCGATGTTGCCGGCAATCGAAAAAAGGCACTCACAAGGAACAGATGTTCCCACGTACTCAGAAACATCATGGCTATTGAGTGAACATGATGATAGTTTTTCTGTCTTTGCAGAAAAGTATAGGATCATACTTCAGGTGCACAACTGCCTGCGATAAATAGTGTTTAAATTCCTCGTCTAAGCCCTGACATCCCGGTGCATTCAACTAATTGTAAATAATTTTATGGTTTTTACAAAACAGAAAAATCGAATGTCGATTTTCTAGGATGAAATATTGATTCACTGAAATGATACAGTGCTACATATAGATTTAAGAAAATCGATTTTTTTTTTTGGCTCGAGAAATCGATTCTTCGATCTCAGATCGCCATCCCTAGAAAAGACTCACAAATAACAGAAATAACGTTACGAATTCATTTATTACATCAGCATGTGTTCCACATATCCACCACCACAAGGGATGACACATTCCAAGAGTGTCACTAATCCAGCAACGGCAGAATGTCCGCCTGTATACATGACAACTCTCTGTGAATCGCATCTTTCAATTCCACAAATTGGATGGATAGGATTAATATACCCGGGAATTTTAATATCCCCACAACCAAAAGTCTATAGGAGTTAGATCTGGAGACCGAGGGGGCCATGTTAATTTCCAACGTTTGCTAATGATTCTTAGATTTGGTCGTCCAGATCTTACACGATCCTCGAGCAATCCAGTTTCCTCAAATCACTGAGCAGGCTGTATGAGGCATACCACTGTTGAAGGCCCTTTTCCAGTCTTCACATTTTTCTGAAATCGGAATTTATGCAGGGCAACAGTCGCTGATTCCTTGTTCATGAAAAACAGCTTCACCAACAAAGCTTTGTCTTTCTCACTCAACATCCTTGTTCTCTTAGTTGGCATGCAATGAAGAATTAGATCTGAATCAAGAGCATCAGTATTTGTAATCGTCTGTCTCATTTGCATATTTACAACTCAGTCGTTTGTACCAGCGCCATCTATCGGCAGGTTTTTTTTTCTTATCTTAAAAAAAATCCCGTGACTTACCGATGCTAAACCTGCAAACCGTTTTTTATTTTGTTTTATTTTCCGGGTTTTCAATAAACTTTTAAAGTTTATACGGACTTTTTGCTCACGAGGACTTTTGGCGATGGACCTCGTAGTTTTGAACCATGGTCAAGTGACGAGTATGACACCTGAGATAGCACCCCTCTCCTAACCACCACACCAATGGTAGGGCGTTTGAGCTCTCGACAGATTTAACGTGCATCGCTCCCCTACACGTGTGTCTTTAGTGCTACTGGGCTCGAACTCGTGACAAGTCAACCACGATCCGATACCTTAACCACTAGGTTTTATAGCGGTCATTATTATCTTCAGCAGGAAAGAAAATAATTAGAACTTGTTTCACACATCACTTTGTTCCAAAAAAGAGAAATTCTAAATTACCCTGGGGTATGGAGCTATCCAAAAATATAGATTCTCCTCCACTGCGAATGATCCTTCCTTTGTCGTCGAACGTCACCCTGATAACGCCCACATATGTACCGGGATGAACTATTGTGTAAATAGCCAACTTGCTTGTCAAATCGAGGTTTGAACTTTCATCATCCTTTGGGTTGTTGTAATGGATGTTCTTTTTGCTGTGATTATCTGAAAAATTATAGTAAAGTAAAAATTTTAATCTATCAGTACTTAAAGTAAACTTATTTCAAGGGAGAACAGCCATAACTTTTGAAATTAACAACTAATTTTAGTGATAACATGCATCTTCAATTACGCGAGTTAAAGCATAATTCAAATGCTTTTGACTATCTATATGACAACTCTGATGTACTGCTGTAACCATTAAAACACTGAATAACACAAACTAAAAATTATTGATAAAATTTTTTGCTCACCATCAGATGCTTTTAGTACGAGGTCAACATCTTCTCCCACGGCTATGTCCACTCCTTTCACTTTTTTAATGATATCTAAATTCGCAGAATAAGATGAATGTCCTAGAACAATTATTTTGTCTACCCCCAAGTCTTCTAGATGTTCAACTTCCTCCGCAATGGATGGTATTGCAGGGTGAAATTTTGCTTTTAGCACTGTAAATAGTATAAAAGAAAGTCTAAATTAATTTTTTACATTAATTTTAAAACACACATGGCATGTATGATATGTACAGTGAGTCAATTAAGCGACATCTGGATTAGTGAAGGTTACTGCACCTAATTTTAATATCGTCACACGAATTTAAAATGTGCTCGATAAATCTCGATATATATGCTCCCAAATTGATAAAGCCTGGTATGAATGCGCGTATAAAAGCGGATCATTTTGGTCCAGCGGTAAGCTACGTGCTTATGGATCAGAAGGTGCCGAGTTCTATCCTCATTGGTAACTATGACGCTGAACTAAGAAAAACGCAACCTTCACGCAACTGCCATGGTTTCATCCATCCGCAGCAAGAGTAACCAAAAGCCGTCAGATCCACATGATGCAACAATCAAGCCGTCATATGCACTTGACGTAACAATCAAGCCGTCAAACACACATGACGCAGGAGCAACAACTCACACGCTCGCCATAACAACTATATCGTTTGTTTGCCTATTCACCAACTCACTGGTGGGGAGTGTGTAGCAGTAATATCTAGCCATTAACAACCTTTGGACTAAAGTGGTCGTTTTGGTCCTGTGGTAAATTACGTGCTTACAAATCAGAAGATGCCGAGTTCTATCCGCAGAAATAAAGCCTTTTACTGATTGTTTTTTTGCCGCTCCCTATTGATTGCCTTGATATGAACAAGTCTTCAATGAACGACGAAAATAATACGTTAAGCTATTTGTATGGTTCACAAGTTATATTACATTGCATGAGATTATTTCAAATCTGTAATTCTTTTTTCTCTCTCTGATAGGCTCTAGTCGAAATATTTTAAAGTCTTTTCTTTGCTTTGAAACTTTCGATGCTAAAAAAGATAAATTTTAAAGTCACTTTTATTTACAATTTTAGCTCTTTTTGTTATGTTTACAATTCGCTTAAGAAGATACAGTACGATTCAATTGACCAAAATCGGTCAAAAAGTCAAATCTAATTTTTCTTAGTCAGAATTATTCTTTATATATTTTTCTATAACCTCACAAAATTTGAAAGCTCTAAACTCTTAAAAAACACGGAATTATGATAGCTTTCACGTTCGCTTTTATTCACATCCCTAAGGCAAATCAAAACTTTAAACTTGCTTATCTCAGAAAGATAAAATAACTAGTTTGTCTTCATTTAAAATGCTAAGTCTATTTTTTCTATTGTGCCTAATGCTTTGAAAATTTCTTTTTACCTATTGCCAATAGCACACGTAACAAAAGTTGGTATGCATTTTTGAATCAAATAAATACTTATTTTTTTTTAAATAATTGAACTCAGAATTTATACTTTTTTTAAGGAATTTTCAATAAGCATTCATAAAAAGAGGTATTGTACGAATACCAATCACGTTATCACAAAACCCACACGAACTTTTGTTATAAATAGTTTGTGACGTACTTGTAAATCAAACTTCATACATGTACGTAAATTTTTGTAGGAGGAGTGTAGCATTTTAAATTCATTTCTCAAATTTTAAGTTTTTTTGATAAAAAATTATATGGCTAGCTTTTTATGAAATTTTGAGCACAAAATCTGTTTTACATACACACATAGGTGGCAATCAAAAAAAGTTTAAAAATCCTTAAATTAAAATTTTTGCATAAATCGTACCATAAAGCTTCACAATTGCTTTCATTTTATAAGCTTATTTATTTTAAAGTGTAAACATATAATTTTAAGACATGCGAAGTCACACCATTAATATCTTGTTTCAACATTTACTATGTTGCACATTTAACAACTTTATTTATTTATTATAGAATCATTTATAACTGTGATTGAGAGAATGAGAGAGAGAGACATAAAAAAGTGTATTTTGAATATCGGAAATTTGAATTGAATCTATACAATAATTTAAGATTCGATCTCGGTGAGGAAGCTAAAGAAAATAAATTTCACTGAGAACTGAGTAAGAACTACGATAACAGATTCGGAGTGTTGTTTGAATGAGTGTAATGAAATCTCTTGTCAAATTCTTTTTACTTAATTTTGGTTTTATTAAATTATATTTACAGTCTGAAATATTTTCCGTGACAACCGAGTTCAATGTTTGCAAACTACACGAAATTGAAAGTAATATCTCACCGAACATGACATTTTTCCACTATATTTTCGAGCGAAATTTACATTAATTATTTTTTTGTCCATAAATCTCCAATTCTATTTGAAATACTATAGCTATGCCATCTTCATTGTATGAATCCAACGCCACTTTTCCATTATTGGCGGAATATCGTACCGTTTGGCGATATTTGTCTGTTTTTGAAGGATATAATTGACCAGATTTTACACATGTACGTAAATCACTCGTACCTTTCGTCAGAGGTTCATCAACTAAACTTTTCTGAGCACCCAAACATCATAATTATTTTCTAATTTCGATATAACTTGTAAATATTGTCGCCTTTTTCCCCAACACATTCCTCGTCACTTGGTAACGATATTGACCAAGGAAAAAGTACCTCATCGCCATTTAAAAAATAATATTGGTATTTGTATGTAATCTCTTAAGAGGTCTCATCCTTTGCGTCAATTTGAAAGTTTTTGGGAGGTAGTATAATAATCCTACAATCAAAAATTAAACAAAAATATTTGAAAAAACATATGCATCAGAGTTTATAAATAACAATTTGGAAACTTAGATAAATCCTTTTGATGCTTACGCACTGTCCCGTCGAACATTTTCGTAAGTACTTGCGTATTATGCCGTAGACATCAAATTAAAAGACATCGCCTATGTAGCCAATAGAGGAAACAGTAGTCACGCATGCTTGAGCACAATAATAAAAATGAAAGCATTTGGTGATGTCTTTTTATTTGGCAATATTGGTCGATGGTATTATAATACGTAAATACTTTTTTATCCAATAAAACTAATGCCAAACTGCAACCAACAAAGAAAATAATTCGTTATTTGTTTGTTATTTTTTTATTTCCGTTAGGAATTGTTGGCAAGCCAGATTATTGGTGCATAATTGGCGAGATATCCATATATTTTCATGTTCTACTGAATAATACGTTAATACTATTATTTTTACCGTTTCTTGACTGCAAGGTGCCTGTGTCCAAGTATCCTACAATCCCGATCTTTTCTCCGTTGACATCAAGAACAGTGCTTCGATTGACTCTACTATGAAGATATGTTTTGTTATGTGGTTCCATGTTAGCGCAAAGAGCAGGAAATTTCATCTTGTGTAAAAAAACTGATAGCTCTATCACTCCATCACCGCAATCCATATTTGACAAACTCTGTGAATATAAACATAGCTAAATTACATATACCACAACTAAATTATATATACCATGTTCCCATGAGAGTAAGACTTTATCGTAAATAAGCCCTAACATGATTTTTCAGAATGTTCTCAATATAAGCCCTATCTAAATAGTGCTGAATAGCCAATCGAAGCACAAATGCAACACACAGGCATAATAAAAAAAGGTCTTACTTGAAGGGAATAATGTGAGTATATTGATCCTCAGATTAGGTGACAAACAACGAACTAAAAAGCAAAAAAAAAAAATAATTCTTAATATAAGAATAAAATGACTAACGAGAAAATTAATGTCATTGGGATAAAAGCGTGGGGGTGCTCTATATTAATTGTAATAAATTCTTACTAGTTCTATTCCAAAATGCTGAGTTAGTGTAAAAATGTAATACAAAGCATCCCACGCTTTTACCACAATGACATTAATTTTCTTGTTAATCATTTTATTCTTATATAATTTTTTTTTTACTTTTTAGTTAAATTCACTATAAAAGCGCGTTTTTAACAAGTTTTTATAAGTTTCATTTGTGTGTAGTGGAACCTTTGAACTCGGATTGCTATAATGTTAATTCGTATCATCACTTCTAAATGTATGCTTTATAAAAATAAAAAATATTTAGCAGTTAGAACATAAATTATTTTTATTCACATGCACTATTCTTTTTTTTTATTTCCATTTTCAGAAAAACTACGCACTCACCTTTTTTCACATAAAGAACACTTTTTTTGTTTTATTTTTTGTTAACCAGAAGCCTATTTTGTGGTTTTAGGGTTGCACCTTAATCTTTTAGTTGCTAAATCTGGAATTTGTCGCCAAATCTAGAAATGGCATATGGAATTAGTCGCTAAATCTGAAAATGGTTTGTGCAATTAGTCGCCAAATCTAGAAACGATATAATGAATTAGTCGCCAAATCTCGTAAATCCTTAAAATCCTTAATTATTAAAATCCTGATCAGAACAATGAAACAAAACTATGAAATTATTGTATTGTAATGGATCCTTGACAAGTGTGCGAAATTTCGAATTAGTCTGACCTTTTAAAGTGGGTAAAAATGGAGTTCAAAGATTCCATTACATACAAGTGAAACTGATAAAAACGAGTTAATGAGTTCCCCCATAAAATTGTCGCTACTCTACTGTTGTCTGTTATTACTAACCGTAACCGTTCCAAATAGAAAAAGAATATCAATTCGCGCCAGTACGACACCGACAGCAAAAAGCAAAATTGATATATTTGATTTCTTGACAAAAAATTTCCCCCTTTTTTTTTTATGCAATGTTCTTAAATAAATTTCTCAGATCAATGGGCCATGATTGGGCCACATAAAAAAATTGGTGGGCCGCAGGTTGAGTATCGCTGCCATAGTCTAACATCTGCTAATCTTTTCCTGATTGTTTTTGAACTGACAGAAACATCAGCATCCTTCAGATAACTTCTAAGTACCGTTGATGATATATACACTCACTTCCAAAAGTTAAGCACGAGGATGTAAAATGCAAAAAAATCAACAAATACTGCTTTGACTGACACAAAATTTAGCAGTAAAGTAGCATATATATTTATACATAAAACAAAATCAATAATTATATACAGAAATAAAAACAATATTAAATTTTTGTTAGTTATCAGGTAATATCATACTGGAGACTTAAACAGAATTATGTATAAAGTGAAAATAAACATAATAAAATGAAAAAAGGACGTTAATAGGGTATGTGATCCCTCCCATCTGTATGCAAAGTTTACACGTTCTGACCATGCTTTCAATTAGGTGTTCAACCACCGCAGAATTAAGCAATCGCCATTCTTCTTGTAGAGCAGTTTCCAGCTCAATAAGAGTGGCCAGACGTGAAGATATAGCACGGCCGACGGCATCCCAAAGATTTTCAATGGGATTAAGGTCAGGCGAATATTCTGGCCCCGCCATACGCGCAATCCCTTCACTCTCCAGGTAGTCATCGACGATGTCAGCTCTATCGGGAAGTGCGTTATCGTCCATTAAAACAAAAGTAGGACCAACTGCTGCAGCGTACAATCTCACAATGGGTTCTAGGACTTCATCTCGCTACCGGACAGCCTTCACAGAACCCCGTTTAAAGATATGCAGGTCGATGCGGTATCCTAATGAAATCCCTGCCCTCACCATAATGCTTCCGCCTCGGAATGTGTGATGTTCAGTGATGTTTTGGGCTGATTGTGTGTTCCTTGTTTACGCCATATCCTCATACGCTTGTCATCTGCCTCCAGAGCAAATCTTGACTCATCAATAATCATGACATTGCTTCAGTCAGACACAGTCCAATTGCCATGTTCCAGGCACCCCTTTAATCGTGCTCCTCTTGATTGGACGGATAGAGGAATGCAAACTCGAGGTACCCGGGCATACAGTCCATTCTTATGTAATCGCTGGCGTACGGTAGCTGAAGATATAGCCTTACCAATGGACGCTGTAATCATAGATGCCACACGTGCGGAGGTCACTCTGCGATTCCGCTTGGATACAATAGCAATATATCGATTTTCCGCAGGGGTTGTAACCCTTGGGCGACCACCTACGGGCCTTCGGACAACTGTCTGTGTGGTTTGGAATTGTTTCCATAAACGTGAAAGTACAGAATGATGAACACCGAAGAAAAGAGCAACATCTGTGATCGACTGTCCTGCTTCAATTCGCCCCACAGCACGCCAGCACTCAGAATCTTCCATTCGTTTTCTGGAAGTCGTAAAAACACGTTTGTCCTGAAAACAAATTGTACGAAAGTTTTAAACACCTTCTATCAGCACTTACAATCAACTTCTGTAACCCTTCATAAAGCTGGCTTCTTATATAAGACTGCCCTTTTTTCATATTTATGACATGAAAGCACGATTGGTTGTTACCTAACATATTTGCATACTTCCATCTACCTCTGCAGCGAATTGCATCCTCTTCAATTTTGATTGGCTTCCGGAAATTAGCATTTTCCTCTCCGTGCTTAACTTTTGGAAGTGAGTGTATTTTTTTTTTTTTATCTTGGAGACATACTATTTTTGTTCTTCTGTCATCAACAGATTCGGCCTGTTCCTGTCTTTTTACTTTAATTTATCTCCTGACGTCTTAAACAAAACTTTCAGTCTCCAGATGTAGTCACTGAATCACCCACCTGTCTTGAAATTTTAACAAAGGAAAGACCACTTTCTCGTCACACATCTCTTTCTAAATGTCCAATCTACTCTTTTATTTAATGTCATTGCTTCTTGATTAAATATCATTGTTGTCCTGGCCAGGAAACAGTCCCGTCCTCAAATCCTATCGAAAACTTGTGGCACCGTTTGAAAACTCTTGTCCGAATGAGGTACCCATGAAATAAAAAAGAACTAATTGTGGATATAATTGCTTTCTGGCATCATGTAATAATGAAGGAAGAGCTTAAAACTATTTTCAGTTCAATGGAACATCCATGTGAAGCTGTAATAAAAAATAAAGGCTACCCCACTAAGTATCAATAACTCACTGCTATCATTAGTATCTAATGTATATCGATCGATATTGCTGCATAACTTTTTTTTTTTTGAATTTTTTTTTTTTATAATTAATTCAGAATTAAATTCACTTTAAAATAATATCAAAGACTTTACATTTTGTGCAACGCAACATTTTCTATATATAAGCATACAAATTCAAAAAACATAACAACTTTAAAAAGTGTCCTCAATTTTGGCCACCATTGTATAATGTGCAGCGTAAGACTTAAGCTATATTTCTTACAGAAATGTTTCCTATTTTCATATGCTTATAATTTTTTAAATTATAATTATATTTTAAACATTTTACTCTTTTTTGAAGCACTATTCCATTATAAATAATGTGTAAAAGATTAGAATTATTTAATTTTAATTTCAAAAAATTATATCTATTTGAAAAGAGTTTATATTTTCATCCCCCGAGACAAAGTTAACACCGCTGAGACCCCTTATCAGAATGAATAAGTTAGAAAATAACAATTATATCAGCTGCAAAATAAATTTTAAAAAATTAATGTAATAAATATTTTGTTTTCTTACTTGGGCGCTTTTATGATTCTTTTTGAACACAAAGTTAGTTAAGAGTATAGCAATTTATTCACTAACATTTAAGGTATCCGACTACGTTCGGAACCGTGATTTTAAAAAAGCGCATAAATGAATAAATTTCGTGATATTTAGTGTCACTTAGATTATAATACACGTATAAAATTGTTTTAAGGACATTATGACAAAAAAAATAATTATTTAAATACAATATTTTGGCAAAAAATTAACTTAGAATAACTTTCTTTCAAAGCGTTCTCCTTTTATTAAAAATGTTTCTTTAATAATAATATTTCACGCGCTTATATAAAGTAAAGACTTCTCCAGAGATTCTGAACTAGGATTTTTGAAAATTTCACATTATTTTCAAAGTTACCACTAATTGAAATAATTATTGGCATTTTTTTCTTAAAATGTCTCCCATCTGTTGTAGTAAAATCTGGATAAATCCACTTTATTTATATATTTAAAAAATTCTAGTTGAGCCTCTGTAGAGAGGTCTGAGCTATATACAGGCAAAATATTATTATAATAGAAGCATTTTTCATTAAAGTAGAATGTTTTTGAAAATGGGTCATTCTATGTTCATTTTTCGTCAAAATATTGCACTTAAATAATTTTTTATTGTAATAATATTCTTAAAACAATTTTATATACGTTTTCTAATCTAAGTGACACTAAATATGATAAATATTATCCATTTATACGTTTTTGCAAAATCACGGTTCTGAACGTAGTCGGATACCTTAAATTCATTTTTAAGCTTTTTATTTATTTTGCCAACATTTACAACTGACTCGGAGGAGTAATCTAAGCACTGAATAGTATACAGTTTTCAGCAACTCGATATTTGTATGAAATATAGTTTTGCTTTGTAAAATAAAATTTTTCGATACTTAACGTGTTGTACCGCCGACTAATTTCGTCTAGTGAAAAGACATCGCTAATTCAAAAAATGTCGCCAAATACTGCCATCGTTAATTTTACTATTTTGAAACAGTCGCTGGAACGTTTTCCAATGTTAGTTGTATATCGCAGTATTTGGCGACGTCTTTTATTTGACAAACTGAGTCAATGGTATAATACAAAAGAACTCTTTTTGTTTTTCCGTTTGTTTGTTTTCTTGTCTAAGAACTGAAGAGTGTTCGTTTGTCTGCAATTAGGTGTTTATGTAAAATACAGAATTGCTTTATAAAAGAAATTTTTTCGGAATGTTTTAAATTGATTAAAAATTAAATATCTACGAGAAAACAAAGAATTTCTTAAATATTATCAACTCTCTGATACGATATCTTACTTTACACTTTAATAGAAATTCAAACTCTGAATGAATCCTACATTGACGATATTTTTAAAGCATACCCTCGAAAATTATTTTAATAAAATTTGAATTATTTTAAAATTCTACTTAAATTTTTCAAAACAAAAAATAAGATCATTTAGTTTTTTATAATTGTATAAAATAATATAAATTCGGTAGAACACTAAAAAAATTTATTAACGGTATTCATAATTTCAGTTTGCATTAAAGTAAGTTAAATGAATAAAATGATGTTAGAATTATATATGTAAGTTAGTTCTTAAATTCTAGTAACTCTTATTTTGGCTAAAATTTAAAAACAACAAATAAAAACTGCTATAGGGCAAGATTACATTAGACATCAGTTTCTGAGAATTTTTTTATGAGGAGAATTTTTACCATGGCATCTATTTTCAACTTAGGAACTAAATCATTGGCGACTTTCCATCCACGTAAAACATTGTAAGGTTCTCCCCAAAAAAATTCTCCTGAACTCAAAACAATCACATTCTTCTCTTTGCTTCGGATGTCATTTACCTAAAAAAATATAACAAACATTTGAATCGAATATTTGTCAATTCGTAGTTAACGATTTAAGTCACATTTTGATACTTTTCCGTTTCGCCGGCATAAATCTCGCCAAGCAAGCTTTATTGGCTACAACACACAATATACACATAAAAAAAATGATACAGACATCGATTTTTCATCTTTCTTTTATATATATTATTAAAAAGACATTACTGATAAGAAAAGATCGCAACTTGTTTTAAAAATGTGATGGTAAAAGGTTACTTGTAAAAATATTCCGTTTGGCGTCGGTTGTGCTGGCTAAATGGAAAAGTACCCAAATATTTTTTAGTGCTGAGCTGAATTTTTGATACTTATATATTATTCCACACATCTTTATTATTAATTTCACCAAATCAAAAGATGTTGCCATTTCAAAAGACATCGCCAAACGCTATCATCCTTAAACAAGCTCAGGAAGGGTTTTTTGCAATTAGTTGCATATCACGGAATTTGGTGATGTATTTTAAATTGACGAAATCTATCGACGGTATATTAAGTAAGTAGCCATTTTTTTATTTGCCGAAGATTGTTATTTATTTTGTTGCCAAGCAACCGCAGAACCCCTATGTTTATCTACGGGTACATGTTATTGTTTTTTTAAAAAAGTTTTTTAATGGTATACAAATTATTTATACATTCTACAAGAATATTACACGTGAAATTAGTGCAAAAATTATCCGGTTGTCCTGAATTCAATCTCTAAAATAAATTCGTGCAAGAACACCTAGGACCTTTATGGTACTTACGTATTATCGCGACCTGTTGGCGACTTATATGAAATGAAGCACATGACTGCCAATTCATCGCATACGGCACATACCAACTTGGAGAGTTATCTTGAATGTTGGCATTGTTGCGATAAAACGTAAGTACCCAATTTTGTTTATTCAATAAATTTCTCATTTAATTATAGATCTAACTGTTGAAGCAATTTAGTTTGCATAATTTTTACGCGGTTCAAGTGTAGTATAGGGGGGCCACTTGGCGCAGTCCTTTTTTTGGCGACTAAAACCAGTCGCCAAGGTACTTTTTGCCAAAGTAAGTCGCCAAGGTAACTCAATAGCTTTTAGTGAACTGACTTATCAAATGGTATTTTTCAAAAATACCCCACTGCATGCGCTTCAAAAGAAAATATATTCAAAATTTTAATCAATTTTCGCAACAAAATAAAAGAAAAATAACGTTATAAATTATAAGCTATGTTATTATTTTTGAGCATGCGTTATCAAGATTATTGTGTTTGAATATGAGCAGGAGCAGTTTTTTACGCTATTGGCTGCATATCGTTGTGTTTGGAGATGAATTTTGATTTGACGAATGGTATATAATACGTCAGAACTGCCAAATGTTAGGTTAAATAAGAAATGGGGAATGTGCAAAATCGTCCACTGTTTGGCGCGATTTTAAAAAATCTCCAACTTGGTGTGCTCTCACGTTTTGCTCTCTGGAGTTGCAACTCCTCCAGAAGACGTTACGCATGAAATTGGCGCTCTTATCAATCTCGAAAAAAGTGTAAAAAAGAAAGAAAAAAAACCGAGCCAAATAAGTGAGCGATTCTATACTTTAGCCCCAAAAACATTAAAATGTGTGAATTTTTAATTGCTATGGCTATAGGTTAAATCGGTTAAAGTGTAGTATAGGAGAGCCACTTGGCGCACTCCTTTTTTTTGGCGATCAAAAGCGGTCGCCAAGGTACCTTATTCGGAATTATTTATTATTTATTTTAGAATGAATTCGCTACCTCACCATGACATTTAGATAAAAATCGCCAAATCCAAAGTGGCCCTCCTATACTACACTTGAGCCGGTTAAGTCAAAAATCTATCAAGTTACTACATAGATTAAGTCAAAGTACGGGTAAAATCCTAGCTGGACACACTGCTGTTTTTGGCAAAAAAATTTTTCACCAAATGGCGCCAAAAACCCGTGTTTGAAAAAATGTCATGGACGAAGAAAATCGGGGCGTTGACGGTCTTAGGCGCCAAAAGTTTTGGTGCCAAAAATTTTGTCGCCAAACAGTGTGCCCAGCTAGGATCCAACCAAAGTACGCATATTAACAAATCTCTCAAATAAAATATATAAATATAAATTGCTCTCAAAAGATAACTTAATGTATCAATAGCTCTATAGTATTGTAACTCAATAAATATTTGATTCTCACCAGCGATAACAAGCGAGGAAATCCACCAAAACATCTTTCAGCCTTTGATTCTCCATCTGAACATCTCTCTTCATTTTCGTTGAATTCAAACCAGCGGGAATTGAAATCACTGATATGAATGATTGTTAAATTGTATTCACTTGCCGCAAATCCTGCTATCAGTATGAAGGTCAAAAGGCTTAAAATCTTCATACCTATAATCGCAAACTACTTTTTACATACTTTAACCCAAACTTTAAAACTGTAAACTTCTCATTCTGATTTAAATATACTTGATTTCTATTTCATTTGTTTAAAAATCTATTGGGCATTGTACGCGCACGAGATTTATATTTCATACTGCCAATTAATTTTTTAACGCATAATAATTTTCAACGAAGTTTTTTTTTTTTATTAAGAGGATATGATACAATTTACACAAGTATTTTTTTAATTGAAAGATTTTCAAAATTTTTTGACTCCCCCCCCCGCCTCCTATGTGTATGTATTATGTAAAACAGATTTTGTGCTCAAATTTCATAAAAAGCTAACCATTTAATTTTTTAAGGATAACATTTAAAATTTATGAAAATATTTTAAATTGCTATTCCTCCTACAAAAATTTACGTACACACGTGAAATTTTATTTACATGCAAGTCCAACTATGTACAGTGATATTCTTAACTTCTGCCATTTTGAGGTAATTTTGCTGCGAATCGAGATTTTCATTTAGTATAACTTTTGACTCAGAGAAACTACGACGTTCATTTTAGTTTCAATCGATAGCTCTCATCAAAATTGTATGTAAACATTAGTGTAAAATAGTGACAATGAATATAATAAGGGGCTAAAATAAAAAAAAGTATTACCAAAATTAAATAATATATGTCGGCCTATACGCATCAAAAAGCCAAGTCCAAATACAGAAATTGTATACGATTGGAAAGGGCTTCTTAAGAGCAATCAAATGGTACCACTAAAACACCACAAGACCGAATCAAGCAATGCCGGGAACGTAACAGAATGAATGCGACCGAGCGGATCAACGACGGTGCCAGTGAAATTATGTTAGTAGATGATAAAATCGTTTCTATATTGACACCGGATTGTGTAGGCATCAATTGTGTACTATCATCGTTCATGAAGACACATTGGGCAGCAGCTAGTGCACGTTTCACTACGACGTTTGTCAACAACCCATTCGGACATAAGTGTGATGTGTGTGATCGTCCATGGTTTCTGCGCTCATTGAAGCCAACGAAAGAAAAACACTTACCGCTGCTTAATACTTTCCCTGAAGAGCTAGTGGTAGACTTTAAACTGTGCAATGCGTTTAAAAACTCACTGGACTCGGACAAAGTTCTCACGTTGTCACGTTCGAATGAATTTATGTATTCACCTAAGCAACACGGGTTGTCCGCATAGATCCGATTAGTGCACGTCTAGAATCACCGCGACTGTCATTCATGCAGATATGTTGGTTGTGATGCCATTAAAGTACCCGTGTATGGGAACACAATGATGAGCAGCTACCGCATCAATTGGACGATGATCAAGCGTTCATTGTTAACTTAAAGAACATAATACATAAATCTAAATATCTGAGCGGCGTGGTCAAAAAGTCAGTGATAAAAGCTTGGCTATAACCCTTTGAGACCCAACCCGCACGATCTCGTGCGGGTTAGATATTCTTATACGTTTTTGATTCTGAAATAATCGTATGTAAAAAAAATCATGAATCTAACGATTGATCCAATTTGCAGAAAGTGTAACGTATTACTTTTTATCAACAGACGATGGTTGTGGTCCATGTTTTACTTTCAGCTGGCAAATCTAGCTTTGTTTTCAAATACAACGAAAACACGTCTTCTTTTTATGTGTCGTAAAAAGGTAATTATCAATATATTCCTAATTGCTTGGATACAAATTTTTATAATAATGTTTAAATAATTGTAAAATAGAAAAAATATTAAATATTAATGTGGCTTGTAGGATTCGGGATTTCGTTACCCGCACGATCGTGCGGGTTGGGCGTTACTTGAGTCACTGCAGCTATAAAGGTACGAATTTTCTTTTCTGTTTCAATAATTTTGAGAAAAGCCTACATAAAATTGAAATATATAGTTATATAAATACCAAATATTCTTGGGGTATCCATGGATGAGTCCCTTTTTTTCTTTCTCTCTCTTTTTTTTTTGCAATTAATTTTCTTTTTCATACATTTGTTGAGGAGTATGGCATTTTTATATCCTCTCTACAGATATCTGCATCCATATCTCTCCCCCCCCAAAAAAAATCTGGGTTTTTCGGTGGTAGTTAGTATGCTGGGGTTTAATTATATATACATATATTTAAATAATAAAATTTTCTGATACATTTTACTATTTTTCATGGAATACTGTGTTAACTTTTAAACAAAAAATTTTTCAAGTGTCTAAAAGGAGAATTCTTACAGAAGAAATTTTTCAATTGATAAATCAATCAGATTGAACTTAGATCAGAACATAGTGATCTCTCGGATGAGATGATAATGCTGCGAACAAAACATATGAATCGCGTATACTGGAAAGAGAATCAAGTTCAGATGAGAGCGATGAAGAAACACACGGGAATATTTGAAATGGAAAGACAATTTGGGATCATTCCTTACCGTAAAAATGTCTTGAACACATTCATTACATTGATTTAACTGTTGCAAATTCTTGGTTTCTGTGCAAACAAGATGCAATATCAAATAAAATTCCTCTAAAAATCAAAATGGATCATTTAATATTTAAGTTAGAGATAGTTGAAGCGTTATCAGCCTCTCCACCTATTAACAAAAGTATTTTAACTGATTATGAAGATAACAGTGTTGTAATTCCACTCGCAAAAAGATCGAAGCGTTATAATCCACCTGCTATACATGTCATGGCTTTTATCCTGGCAATTCCAGGATAAAAGGCATGGCATGTATAGCCATTTTTGATGTGTTGAAGACATATCAAGGCCTTGCACAAGTGCAGATTTGAAAACTACGAAAGCAGTTCGAAAACATGTTGTGAAGAATGCAGTGGTTATTTATACTTGTCAAAAACAAAACAAAAGATTTTTGCAGTTAATAAATAATGAATTAATAAAAGAGTTAATTATACATCAATAATTTCCTTATTTGTAACAATTTTAGTTGAATTAAGATTGTTTCTATTATCAACTTAGAGCTAAAAATGTGTAACTCGTAAAATTTCATGTGACCTGTTTGACAAATAACGCCCAACCCGCACGATCGTGCGGGTACCATCTACGTTCCAGGGGGGAGGGGAAGAGGGAAATTTTTTATTATTTTTCCCGGTGTCATTGGAGTCCATATAGTATTAATAACCAAAAAAATTTAATATTTGAAGATAAAAATAATTCGGGTCTTAAAGGGATAATACTTACTTGGTCAACCATTGTATAAGCATTACAATATTACAGTATACTGGGATTCATTTTATTCTAACACGATAACCAGTTGTATGGCAGCCAACGCCATCGATAATGATCCGATCGAGCATCTTCAGTAAGACAGAAGTGCGCCGGAGTCGGAGGTTCTGCTTGCAAGGCAGAATTTAGCAATCAGCGAGACTTGGAGGGAAGATTCCATGCCAGTGAATGTGCCTGGATTTGATGTGAGATCATATTGTAATACTGCTAAGCACAGGCAAATTGCAACTACATCATCGGTGGCGGTATCATCATCATCAAGTCGCAAAGTCGATGGAGTCACCATATATTGCAACATCAATAGCCCGCGATCACTCGCGAAGGGTGTTCTGTACATCCCAGCTACAAGAAAATCCTCCCAGATTTTTAAAAAGAATGTGCAGAACCACGATTTTTTCTGTAGCTGCACATTTTAGGTCATTGAACCTTCAGGCGTGATGCAATCTCTCTTGAAGGAACGATTGGAATGTAATGACCTTCAAAAGTTTATCTGGAGGGCTGAGAACTCCCGCGAGAAGTTGAGTATTTGTACACAGTCTGCTCTGAAAGTTTGGAAAATGATTAAAATATTATTTTTCTACTTTCTACAATCATTATCTCATTAATTATAAAGTATATTTATTACTGGCATATACGTTTTACTGGTTTATGAAAAAATATAAAATTATGTGTTTTAAAATGAAAATTTTGTATGTTTAGTTTAAATTAATGTGTGTTAGTCTCATTTGTGTGCAATAAATTTAATAATTTTATTTGTATAATACAAAAACATCTTGTACTTTATAAATATGTATCATAATGACTTAATTTTTATTTTCATAATTAAATACACGTGTTAAAAGTTTGGGGTGTTCTCTACACCCCGCGAGTAACGTAGGTAGCAAAAACAGGCGCGAGTGACCGCGGGATAGCTTCACTGATTGTAATAGAGTTATCATTTACATTTTGGAAATTACTTTGGGAATGAAAGACGCAAAGGCTGGTTATGTCTGTCTGGTAAACATAAAGGTCAATGGCATCTTTAAATTTATACTCGGGTGTGTGTACATCCATCCGGGCACAGTGTTAGCAGAAATTAAACTCTTTATGTTGCGCGATCACTATAAAAATATTCCAAAAACATCGCTAAAATTATACCCAATTACGATCCTGATTTTACTACACCAACTATGATAGTCGGAGACCTTAATGTTAATATCTCACAAGACCACTTATTACCCGGCTTCATGCTCAGCGAGTTCAATTTGTCTTACATCGAAACTTCAACAACGTTTGGTCATACATGTATTGATTTAACGTTTATCTAAAATCTTTCTCGATGTATTCTGTATGGCATTTTTTTTCGTGCTGTTCATAGCATAGATCTATAATTAATAAAGTTATATTAAAACACAGTAATTATTTATTTACTTGATTTCTTTCCTGAACCCTTTGAAAGAATATAGTTGCCATCAAAACAAAACATGGAAACCCGGAGGACTCTTAGTGTTCAAACATGATTATGACACACATAAATAATAATATTTTATATAAAGAATATTACCCGTTACACGACGTATTTACGTACAACACACGGCCATGTCTATGACACAGCCACAACCTCTTTTTAAATTAAACGGAGGCCTGTCAAATTACCAACCATCATTCGATCTTCTTGGGTCTTAAGATTCAAGTTCTTCAATGTCTTGCTCCTGCTTTTGTATTTCTATGGGCTCATTAATTTTCAGCTCCTGATTGTGGGAAGCAGTTCTTGAATGTCATCACTACCCACTTCTAAATGTATTTGCCTGGCAAGATCGACAATTTCTTCAATCAAATTACTAATTTCATTAGGTTTTGGCACTGATTCTGCTTTAGTTTTAATGATGAAAGTTGAAAAAAAGACGAATCGACGGGATCTGAAAGTCAGAGTAGTGTTAGTCGAGGTATTAATGTACAACAAAAGTTGTTATGGGTTTTGTGATAATTTTTGAATGGTATCCTACAATACTTCTTTTTATTACATTAAAACTTATTGAAGATTCCTTAAAATATGCATGCATTCTAAATTCAATTATTTTTTAAAAAAATAACTATTGATTTAATTTAAAAATGCACACCAGCTTTTGTTGAAGTGCAAATAACAATAGTTAGAAAAAGTATTAAAGCATATGGCACAATAGAAAAAAAAACTTAAGCATTTTAAATGAAGCCAAACTAGATATTTTAAATTTCTGAGATAAGTCAGTTCAAAGTTTTGATTTGGCGTTGAAAATCAAACGTATATATATACCAGGCTCCGGGCCTACTGGTAAAATGAGGAGGGCATCATCTCTATAATAACGTTTTTATTTTGCTTCAATCACATAAAATCCAACATGGCGGCCCTTTGACGCGCAATCAAGTAGAACAATTATCAACCAATTCGGCGAGGAGTCACCAGCTAAGCCTTTTCGAGTATGCGTTCCTCTTCGTCAGCGCTAGCTCCACTTTTAAATAGGCTTATTTACCCACAAATCCTTACGCGATGGTAAAGAGTTCACTCTATTTTTATTTATTACTTAATT
>BMAV01004744.1:0-38333 GCA_019973955.1 Trichonephila inaurata madagascariensis | reverse complement strand
TTTTTAATTTGCTGTTCTAATAATAAATGTTTTTATTGGAATAAATAACGGCTTAGTTTTTTCTTGGTGCTTAAAATTAATTTAAAAGTAACTTAAATATGTAAAAGATGAAATTAGTACACTTAATTATCTTATAAAATTTGAAAAATTTGGTTTTTAGAGCAATTTAAGTATCCTTTCTAATTTAATGTTTTGCTCTGTCGAAATGTACTTAAATCAGGATGAGGGGTAGGGGGTGGGGGTGGGGGTACAAAACTAAAATAATAAAAATATTTCTTATAGAATTATTCTGGCATAATAATCTGTTAAACATAGAATAACTAATCTACACATAGCAACAGCATTTTACCAACTGAGTAAAAACCAATAAAACGTGTTAGATGAAATACGGAAATCGGGATTCTTGTTAAACAGTGTGATGCTTGGAAAGTAATATTATACATAAAGAACTAAAAGTTATACAAAAATTATGCATATTCCCTAATTCAATTTAAAACTAATCTATATATGCATAAACTCGTATGTGTTTAAAAACGTAAGGATGAAACATATAAATTACTTAGAAAATTATACATATAAATTGGTTAAAACTAATATAAAAAAATAAAGAATTATATCTGCTGCTCCATTAATGTGTTTTTATGTTGAAACACATAATTTTCTTTTAACTATGAACTTAACTTTTTTCTATGGTCATGAACGGAAAGTTATTTCTTTCATGATCCTCTCAAATACCAGATGTGATATATACCGGTATTGTGAAGGAAATATAGTCGGACCTCTTTATAACGAAGTCGCTAAATCCCGGAAAAAATTTTGTTATATGGAAAATGCGTTATATAAAGAGGTTCATCTTTTAATATATTTTATAAACACATAAAATAAATCTTAAATTAATATACACTATATATTAAAAAAAGTAATTATTTTTTTTTATTTATAATATTTTACACTTTTTTAAGATTAATATATATTTATTTTATATATCTTACCCATCAAAAAAGAAAGAAGGAAAGAAAAACTGCAAAGAAAACAAGAAAAAAGAATGTCGAAGAATTCACTGTATTTTCAATTTTAAGAAAATAATTGTATACTAAAATTAATGAATTTTAAGGACAGAAGCGATAGAAAAAGCGATAACGAGCCCGCGAAGTACGGTGGTCTCCGAACTTGGAAGATCCGGGGACAGTCTAAGTCCCGATCTACGGAAGAAAGCGATACTTGATCCGCGAAGTAAGGCGGATTTTGGAACGGTAGAGAGTGCAAAAGAGCACGGCGAATTTGGAGCCAGCGAACTCACCTAGACTCAGTGTGGAAATACCGAGAGTAAACCCTGTTTGCGTATTCTGTGTATAGGACCTTTCTCTAGCGAGCTGCATTACGTCATTATTTTATGCGAGAGATAAGAGACATTGCAGCTAAAGAGACTCGAAATCTTAGACCCTTTTGCTATTGAATTGTGAAAGAATATTCTAATTTTAATTTTTTGATGATTTACTTACTGAGAAATAAATAGTTTATCCCAGAGCTGTGTGAAATCATTACAGTATGCTGGGAAAGTTTATGATGCTAGCTCAAGTGTCATCCTCGTCACTCGATCTGGTTCAAAATTACTTAGTCTATCAACAATAACTTTCATGATGTTTTGGGGTGGGATGCTAAGGAACGATTTATCTGTTATGTAACTCTCTGGTAATGGCTTAATGACAGTAATAGCTCACGAACTTGTAACCATTGCTCTTATTATCAACCTAGGATTTCACAAAAGACCTCCCAGAGAACGAGGATGATGCAAATTAAATCTGTCGAGGATGAATCTCCTCACATTAGCATGGTATGTAAGTTGGTAGAGGGGTGCCAATTCAAAGATCTCCCATGTATGGGATATGATGTACGCTCAATCTGTTGAAGCTCTAAGTCCTCACATTGATGTAGTATCACTTGACCATGACTGCCAGTTATGAAGTCCATCTCACCATTAGTTCTCGTGTTGTTTCGTGAGGGACTTTAATAAATAATGGGTTTGATAGGGGCCTGTATTGGAAATAATTTCGCTTGATAATAATCAACCAGTCAAACGTCTTTGGTATTAACTAGACTTATAAGGTAAAAATCAGATATGTTTCGAAATGGCAAAAAAATTATTGTAGAAGTAAGTCAATGTTTCTGATAAAATATAAATTTGCGCATTTTTTTTAAATATTGTATACTGGTACTTTTTCATTGATGAAGATCTGTGTGTTAAATCTTAATCGCATATGTATCAAGTAGTAGTAAACAAAATATGAGGATAATAGCCTTTGTTGCTCCATATCCCACAAAACCAGAACTGAACTGAACTAACCAAAATATAGTAAACAATCGAAAGTGGAGATTTTTGCAAACAGATGAGAAAATTTGATTAGCATTATAAATAAGATTTTTTAAAAGCACTCATTGAAATTTGAGTAAAATGTCCGACAACAAGAGAGGACAGGAAAGTGACAATAGAATATCGAAGGTGTTTGTTTTTCCCTTTAATAATCATAATTTTTTAATTCGATTTTCTTATTCATTTATCGTTGAATTCTAGCATATTTAAATAACCATACCGCCGGTTAAACTACTTCGTAAATATTAATTTATGTTAACTTATCTTGAGAAAAAAGAATTCAAAATCTTTATACTTTTCTTTACCTTTTTAAATTTGTCTTACAATATTACAGATCCTTGTAATGCATTAAATAAACAAAACGTTTATGATATGTTATTTGATTTTGTTAAATTAATAGTAATATATTTTTCTTTTCAATCTTGTTACGAAGCAAAATATTTTTCTATTGGAATTAACACTTAATGAGAACCTTACTTGATTGAGAATAAAGCTAGTCATTTGTGATTTATGAACTTAAGGTGAATGAAATTTCTGTATCATGTAATTTACTTGATCTTGCAGACATTTATAGAATGCATTTACTTGAAGTTTTCTATTATAAATTAAATCTTATTTTGTAAGAATTCTAGATTCACACATATAGAAATGTTCCTGAATTTTGAATGTGATGGTTTATTGAATTCAACATAAAAATTAAAACTAAAGCTCTGTGTTTAGCATAAATACTTTTTGGATTAGGTGGTGACTTTCATCAGAACTTTGTATTTTTCAGTATTGTTATCAGTATTGTAGAACTTATTATCAGAACTTTGTAGTATTGTTATCAGAACTATTAATTTTTCATTTTCGTGTATGCATTTATAAATTTTGTAAGAAAAAAAATGTTTTGAAGTTTATATACAGCATTTTTATCATTTCAAAATTTATGAATTAATATGTACTTTTCATTTTCTTTGTAGAGATATAGAAGAGATGAAGAAGAAAAAGAAGACAATCCAAGTGATGATGATTATACACCTTATGTTCCTTTAAAAGAGAGGAGGAAAGAAAAAGTAAAAATGAATAAACTTCCAGAATAGTTTTATTTATTTTTCTTTACGTTGATATTTGTATTATTATTTTCTATGTCTCTAAATAATTATGTGTTCTATTCACTTTAGTATCCTATATCTGGACATTACAAAAAGAGAGAAATTTAGTTTGAATTTTATCTTTGAGAATTGCCTGTATCTTAAATTTAAGAATTATTTTCTATTAAGGCCCTGCATTTTAGCATTGTATATTTCCTCTGCTTTAAGAGGTGCTGGTTTAGTTTCTTTCCCAAATGTAATAATTATTGGAGAATAGCAAAAGCAGTACTTATGTACTATCGCAACCATATGTGCGACATTGTATAAAACTACACAGAATCTTAAAACAGAATACACTGACAGGAATATACAATTGAAAAACAATAAATAATTATAAACAAATAGTACCAAGTAAAAGAAAAAGATTAACTAATTTGTATTATTTAATCTAATTTTTTTATTTTATATTATTTTTATTATTTAAGAATTTCATAAATCCCAGATTTGCATTTTAGTATATCAAGCTTGCCATATCAACAAATGGTTTGGCTTAGAATGGCAGAAAGAGGAAAAATATGAAACAAAGCATAGGGTTACCAGTTTAGTGCCTACAACACATGCAAAATTGGGGTTGCCAGTTTTGTGAGTTATCGTGAAAGTTGACATAGGTGCGATAGTACATAAGTATTGCAAAGACTTATAAAAAAATTTTCTGTGTCACCATAGTTTTTGGAAAATTATGTTGCAAAATTGAAGAGAAAGTATATTTTTCCATGTCTCCATTATTTATTCCATGCAGGCTTTTATGGTAATGATAAAAAAAAAGTCACAGATGACAGTGTTATGTTTTCTAACTTTAAAAAGTATATGTAAATCTTCAAATTTTAAAACTTAGGGATATACAAACATTTCCTAGTAAATGATTGTAAAAGTTTTATTTGTTAAATCATGGGATTTCATATCCCTTAGTTGAGTGCTTGTAGAATAATGTGAAAGCAAGCACTGCCTACCAAAATGAGATCATTTATTTTAATTAATGAAGCATTTCAAGAGTATTCCAAAAGGAGTAATTTTATTTACTCAATTAAATATGTCACTGTTTATATTATTCCTTACCTTTAGAGTTGATTCCTTTTTTAATCTGATGTTTTTGTGTATTTTATTCCATCATTTAAGATTTATTATATCTAACAAGAATTGTTCATTTTGAGTGTGTATCTAGTAATAGCTAAATTAATTTGTGTAAAAAGCATGTTCTTAGTATGAATTTTTTCTCATTTTTTGCTTCAATTTACTTTAAATAAATGAATTTATGAAAATAGGAATATTAAGAAAGAGGAAGTAAAAATTTAACAATGTTTATTTCTTTTCAATTTTTAATGGCTTTCTACCTT
Organism: Trichonephila inaurata madagascariensis; assembly: GCA_019973955.1. NCBI lineage: Eukaryota > Metazoa > Arthropoda > Arachnida > Araneae > Nephilidae > Trichonephila > Trichonephila inaurata. The sequence continues at coordinate 33,495 of BMAV01004744.1, read as the reverse complement.
ACCAAGTTTTGTAAAAAATTGGTGACATTTTTAAATTAGCGTAAGTTTTCTTTTACATTAACTAAAAATCATGTTTTTGATTAATTTTGTTAAATTTTTAGTTTTAATCAATTTGAAAAAATAGTAAAAAGGTCATGTAATCAGTATCCTGGATATTTCATTTGTCATTAACCAAAAAATCTCACTTACATGTGTTAGAAATGTTTCCCATCTGTTCCAAATATTTTGTATTATTAAAATTTTATAAATACAGTAATTTCATTCATTTAATAAAAGTATTATATTTAAAGCTACAACGATTAGGACGTTTAGCTGTTCTACAAGAAAAAGAGAAGTACAAATCAAGTTCAGATGCTGAGACAGATGAATTTGAAGATGATTTTGGTCGAAAAAATAATGTAAGCCTTTTAGATCAGCACAATGAGTTAAAGAAAAAGGCAGAAGGTACTTGATTTTTTTAAAAGTTTTAACATAACTGTTATGATTAGAAATTTGTATTTTTGGTTAATTAACTTCAATGCTAATCTTGTTTCGTTCGTTCGCAGCACGTAAAGAGAGTGCTCTAGAGAAACAGCTAAAAGAGGAAGAGAAAATTTTAGAAAGTGTTGCAGAAAAAAGAGGTAAGTTTGTTACTTCATTATTTTAAATGTATAAGTTATAGTTTCTTTTTTATTTATAATAGTAAAATATGTTTTTTTTTTCTGTTCTGTATTATAATGTGTTTATTTATTGTAGCTTTGATGGGTGTTGCTGAGTTAGCCAAAGGTATTCAGTATGAAGAACCTATCAAAACAGGGTAATTTTAATTATATTTTATATTAATTTTTTGTTTTATTATAATATTGTAATTTTATCAATTAATATTCTCAATTTATAATTTTTTTTAAAAAATTCACCTGAACAATTTTTATAATTTGAAAAAATTTCTCAGGATTCTTAATAATTTCATATTTGTTGATATTACTTTTTTAAAAATAAATTATTAGAATTTTGTGTGTCTTAGACATTTAGCTGTGCATTTATTTTTTTTCATCATTCTGACTGTAATATAAATCAAAATTTATTTCAGAAAAACATAGTGCATTTTCATTTTGTATTATTTTTATTTAATTTTATATGTATTACATAATACATTCTTTTTCTCCTTTAAATTTTTTTTCATTTCTTTATTGATAATGAAATATTTCTAATCAAAACAAAACTTAAAATTAAGGAAAAATATATTACATGTAAAATAAAATCTATTTTGGAAAGTTCTATGTTGTTATATGTTTCAGATGGAGGCCTCCTCGTTACATATTAGAAATGTCTGAAAAGCGTCATGAAAGAGTGCGCCGTAAATATCGAATTCTGGTTGAAGGTGAAGACATAGTTCCTCCAATAAAAACTTTCAAGGTTAATTTTAATTTTTTTGCTTCTGTGAATCATATTTCTATATTCCCCCTATTCTTTTAAAAAAATTGTGTTTTAACTCTTTTGTTTCTTTTTTAGCAATTTAGTTTGAACTTTAATGTGTCTATCTTGTTCTATTTTAGTTAAAAAATATTACTAACAAAATCCCTAAAAATATATTAAAACATACCTTACTCATATTCATCTGTCTCTTAACTAATGAATTTTTTTAAAGAGATTTGTATTAAAATTGATTTTTTAAAAAGATATTTGTTTAAGAATTTCAATTTATAGAATCTGTTTAAAAATTTTTTTGTGCTATTATTATTTTTATGTGTGTAATTTTATTTTGTTACATATAATTAAGCATCAAAATCAGTTTAAATACCTGACAATTAGAAGTTTGGAATTAAATAAACTCTTAGAAGTATTTTTTTTTTTTTTTTTTTGGTTTTGTTAGTAAAAACTTGATCTTATTACATGAAGTTAAGTATTTTGAAAAATAATTTTGATTGCAATTTTTTTTCAATCTGTTTAATTTCATAATGAAATTTAATTATTTTTATATATATAAAAAAGATATACATGGTTTTGAAAATTAAATATTATGGTACACTTTTGCAGTTGTTTTAATATAATTATTGATTTTATATAAAATAGATTAATCAAAAACTTACATTGTTCTATAGGAAATGAAATTTCCAAAAGGAATTATTCAAGGTTTGAAAAAGAAAGGTATCACAAAACCTACACCAATTCAAATGCAGGGTTTGCCTGCTGTGTAAGTTTTCATTTATGAATTATTAATGATTATATAAGTAATTAAAGAGCCTTCTAAAGGAAATTTAATTTAGTGCAATTTTAATTAGCTGTAAATAGTTCATTATATTTTAAATTTCTATGTTTATTTTTAAATAAGCTTATTTCTGAAATAATAATAATCAGTGTATTTTCTGTGTAATTAAAGTAACATACAATATGTATTACTTAAAAAGATTTATTTATTTAGTGTATATTTTACTTAAGCATAGAAACGAAAATATAATTTGGTACTTGGAGCTTAATTTTAAAGTTGAACTTTTATATTTCTCTATATGTTTAAGTTAAACTTTGTTTATTTATTTTTTATGTGTAATTCTAATGATTTCAACATTGTTTGATTTGTATGGTTCTTTTAGTAAAGTAAGAGAGTAATTCTTCTTAGAGTAATTTTTTAAGAGGTTAAATAAGTTTCTACAATGATGAAATAATTTTTTCTTTATTTTCAGTCTTTCAGGTCGAGATATGATAGGAATTGCTTTTACTGGTTCTGGGAAAACTTTAGTGTTTGTTTTACCTATAATTATGTTTGCTATGGAGCAGGAGAAACATTTACCTTTCCTGCAAGAAGAAGGACCATATGGTTTAATTATTTGTCCATCTGTAAGAATTTTTTAAAATTATTGAAACGATACATAATTGAAAAATATTAAACACCAGTTGAATATTTAAAAACTTCATAGTTTTTTGAATAAAATTTATTCAGACTTTAAATATTTCATAAATGAGGAAAATTGTAAAGGAGAATTCCATATTATTTATATCTTTATCTTGATATTCTTTTTATATTACTTGCACAAAATCATTATTTTTCATAATATATTAAAATCATTTTAACTACCAGGGGCTGTCGTTTTAGCTACCAGTAAATTATTCAGTAAATTATTTTTTAATTTTGTTTATGTTACATTTCATAACTACTCTCGTCAATAATGAATTTAATTATAAAAGTATATTATACCATTGAAAAAATTCTTTAAAGGTTGTTTATAACATAGCACCTTGGTGTCTAAAATTGGTCTTCACAAAATGTTCATAAAACAAAATGCAATGTAGTTTAAAGTCATAGTGAGGTGACAGCTTAATTGTCAACCACATCATCTGATCCTGTTTTTTTTACTTTTTCTTTCTATTATGTTTTCCGTTTGTGCTTATATTATTGAATATTTTTAAAATCCACTTCTAGTTTATTAAAAGCTTAAATTTAAAATCAAATTTATTTATTTTTCATGAAACATTACACTGAATATAGTACTTTTAGCATTTTATTTAACAAACTTTGAATGGGAAGGAAAGAAATACTTTTTTGTGGGGAACTAATGTACAATAGTTAATTTTATTTGGAATCCATTACATAAAAAAGTAATTTCTTTGGTATTGTTAATTATATTCTTGATTATATAATTATTTCAATTTGTTTTGAGTAAAATGTGAGGTACGTTGAATATATATATATATATATAATAAACCAAGTTTATTTTTATTATAGAAGATATTTGCTGAAGGTAATAATGTATGTAAAAAGGTTTGAACTGTAGGATATGAATCTTCCTCAACAAGTAATTTCTGTAAAACTTCATTTAAAATTTGGTTGTTTAATGAATTTGCATCTGAGCCCCTTCCTTTGAAAAAAGAATGACTGATTGTAATATGTGATTGTTTTTTGGTATATAGGTTGTTTCTTTTTTTTGTACTACATCAAATTTTATTATGTATGTATATGTTCAAGTTATTTAATTTGTAGATTTTACTTTAAAAAAATTAATAAATAAGTCATTGAAAATAACATTAACATTTAATATAACTTTCCTTTTCCTTTAAGAGAGAACTTGCAAAGCAAACATATGAAATCCTATCTTATTATGGTCAGTGTTTATCAAATGAAGGACTGCCTGATTTACGATGCTGCTTGTGCATTGGAGGAACATCTGTGCGAGACCAACTTGAAGTTATAAAGAAGTAGGTTGTGATAGTTCAATCTAGCCTTTGATTGAATCTTAGTTGCTTACTTTAATGAAAAATACTTATTTATTAAAATAAATATCGTATTTTTGAAATTGAAACTAATATCAGCTCTATGAATAAATTAGGAATTGTTGTATGAAACAAAGAGTAAATAATTTTGTTGCATTAACTAATTTTTAGAAAGATATTTATATGTGAATTTTAATGCTTAAAGTATGTGTGAGAAACTAATCAAGAACAATACATTTATTTAAAGCAGTTTCATGTGAAGTTTATTTCTCAATTCATATTAATACTTTATGAAAATGCACTACAATATCTAAGTATTGATTTTTTAAAAAATAATTGCTGATCTTTCAGTGTAATTGGTATGTATTTTAAAAGTGGTTTTTTTATGCATCAAATGTTTGTAATACTTGTAAAAATATATGTGTAATGCTTATAGCATTAAATAAATGAATCATTTAGTTTTAATAATACTTTAAATTTACTAAATTCTTGGGGTTTTTTTTTTGTGTTTTAATATAGTTGAAGCGAAATGAATCTGTAAAAGGAAATACTATATTAATATATTTCTTTCAACAAATAGGGGAGTACATATAATGGTTGCTACACCTGGCAGATTAATGGATATGTTGGATAAAAAAATGGTCAATTTAAACGTGTGCAGATATTTATGCTTAGATGAAGCTGATCGGATGATTGACATGGGCTTTGAAGAAGATGTAAGGACTATATTTTCCTATTTTAAGGTAAGTGTTTAAAATTCATCATATATTGTTAGAATTGTACCATGACATTGAAATATTATCATCTATAAGCATAAAAAAATGTTATGAGTTAACCTTTCTTTCCCCTCATATATGCAGGGTCAAAGACAAACTCTACTCTTTTCAGCTACTATGCCCAAAAAAATACAAAACTTTGCCAGAAGTGCACTTGTGAAACCTGTCACTGTTAATGTAGGACGAGCTGGTGCTGCTAGTGCTGATGTTATTCAAGAAGTAGAATATGTGAAGCAGGAAGCAAAAATTGTACATCTGTTGGATACATTGAGTAAAACAGCTCCTCCAGTAAGTTTCCTTGATTTTGTTTCTTGTCATTTTCAAATGTTTTTATTTAACATTGTAATATTCCTCCAAATTGAAACCGTATTTCATGCATTCATAATTTATTTATTTAAGAAGATATATCATATCTGTTAAGAGGGCATAAGGAAATATTTATCCAGAGATCTTCAAATGATTAGTGTTATGAAATTGGACTTGTAAATTAGTTTCATAATTTAGTTTAATATTTTTAAGTTTTTATGGATTTCTTTATAGTGAGGAAGTACAATGAAGTTATTTATGCTATTGGATTAGAATAAAATACTTATTTTATTCATTATTTAGAAACATTTATTTTAAATTCTTTTATGAATAATTTACTTTAAACGGAGAATCAAATTAATGTATTTGTGTGTCTTTTTTATATTATCTTTATTTTCATAGAATTTAGTTTTTCTGGAATGGCAACAATTGGTTGACATTTGAATAAAAGAGAATGACATAAAGAATGGTGTTGAATGGTTAAGCAAAATTAAAATTCAATTGCAATTACTGTTTACGTAGTTAAATTGAATAGATTCTATTTAACCCTATAAAATGTTCCTTTGCTATCCATAATCATATACATTTATATAAAATACTAAATTTTGCTATTCAATAGAGTTTTCCTGATTGTTTTACTTTATTGTCACATACAGATGGGTGACAAAGTATGCAGTTATATATATATATATAATCAATGATAATGTATACTAAATATCTATAATGCTAAATAAGCATAAATAGAAGTATAACCAGACAGTATAAAAGAAATAAGTAGCCACAGTAGTACAGGAGCAAAATCAGAACCTTAGGAACTAAAAATGCAGGTTTAAACAATGTTTTGATGCCAACCAATATATACATAATATATATGAAGCCCAGTGGTTAAGTGGTAGCATATTGCACTTCCATATCACAGGTCTGGGGTTCAAACCCCTGGCTGGGTAAGGTCGACTCAGCCTTTCATTCTGATAAATGAGTACCAGGCTTGCTTGGGAAGTAAACAGTGGGGTTTTTGCGTCAGACTGAGACCACCTGGCCGAAACATCCACTCCTGCACTTCAGTGCCCAAGTTCACAAAAACTGGGTTTGGTACAGTAGGCCTAGGCATAGGCTGTTGTGCCACTGAGTTAAGTTTAGTCATATTTATATGTATGAAAAATTAAGCAATTTACAGATTCCACTATTTAGATTCAATGCAGCCACTAATATAAAAGAACATAGGATCTATAATACTAATTATATATATACTATATATTCTAAATAGCTGTAATTCTAATTGAGCATAAATAGAAGTATAATCAAAACTCAATTCTAGAATCAAATATAAAAAGGAAAAAACAAAATTTAATTTATGATAATTGATTATATATATATCGCACATAAGTTACATTATTTCAATCCAAACTTAATTTATGTTACTTTTATTAATTATCTCTTTTCAGGTTTTAATTTTTGCTGAAAAGAAGCAAGATGTAGATGCCATTCATGAGTATTTACTGCTTAAAAATGTAGAAGCAGTAGCTATTCATGGTGGGAAAGGTAAGATGTTTTTTTTTTTAAATCATATTATTTGTGCGCATTTTAATTTCTTTTATAGTAGACTTTATGTATAATGTATATATATTGTAGGATATAATGCTAAGGATTATTGTTTAAAATGTAACTTTCTATAGTTTTAGTTTTTACTGTTGTCTTATTTTGTAAAATCTGTATATGAAACCAAGACTTTGCATGGTACTGACCCTCCCACCCCTAAAAAAATAGCTTAGCAAGTACTGTGGGATCTTCATTTTATGAACCTCTATTTTGGGAACTTCTTCCTGGAACCAATCTGGAAAGTATATTGAAAAATGAATCTCTGTTTAACGAATTTTCCACATAATGAGCTTTTTTTGGCAATTTGCAACTTTACTAAATAGAGGTCTGACTGAATATTTATTTTTAAAATTTCACTTAAAAATTTTTAGTGCAGTTTTGTGTGTATAATATAATAAAATAAAAGCATTATTAAGTGATTTATTTATTCATCATTGTATATTTGATTATTAATTTTCTCCGTAGATCAAGAAGAACGTTCCAGGGCTGTTGAAGCATTTAGAAAAGGGGAAAAAGATGTACTTGTTGCTACAGATGTTGCATCCAAAGGTTTGGATTTTGAAAACATACAACATGTAATTAATTATGATATGCCTGAAGATATAGAAAACTATGGTAATTAATAAATCTTTCTTTATATCACTAATATTGGATGTATAATTAAATATTTTAATCCGTAAATATTTAACAGCTCTTGCAATGAAACTAGTTACCAATATTAAAGAGATATAATAAACTTTTGAAAATGTAGAATATATTTTGTGGTCTTATTTATTGAAACAAATCAATATATTTTGTGCCTTTATAAACTTTTTTTCATTCAATCATTGTAAGATTTAAATCAGTTACATCATGGTGCATAAGAAATGTGAAATAAATATTCAGATACAATCATGCATTCTGAAATGCATTTTAAAACGTAATGGAAAGCAATGTAATTATAGATATGAAAATGAATTTTTTGTTTATTTGCTTAAGTTTTATGAAAACACTTATTTTAACTATATGATGGTAGAATTACTGTATTATTTTGCTTCAACAAAAATCTGTTCATGTTTTCTTGAAAATATTTCAAAATCATGATTAGTTAGTTCTATGTAGAGTGAATTTTTCTGATACAAATCTTTTATAATTTTATGGATTATATAGCATTTCATCATTGTCAATACTTATTAATTTTTGCTTGTTTTTGTGTGCCTTTCTTATAAATGTTTATTTTGTAACATTTTATTTACATTTAACATTTATTTTTATCAACCTTACTTACTGATTAAGATGTAAAGAAATTATACTATTCATTTATTACGAGTACATTCATATACCAATAAAAAAATTGCTTTTAATTCTTATACTATCTTGTATGAGAATTTTTTCAGAATGGAATTGATTATTTAATCTAAGGAAGAATATTAAAAATGTATCCTTTTTTATAGTTCATCGTATTGGTAGAACTGGTCGATCTGGGAAGAAAGGAATAGCTACAACATTCATTAACAAAGCTTGTGGTGAGTGTTTGTTACTGAATTCTTTACATTCCATGTATTATATAGAGTTTGTATTGGTAATTTTTTTTAAAAAAGAAAATCTGATTTTAATTATTTTTTTAACTGTGTAATAGTTATGAAGATCTAGGCATAGAAGACACTGAGAGTAACACATGTATATACAGTTGAACCTGTTTTTGTGTGGTTGATAGGAACCGCATAAAAAAATGCACAAAAAAAAAAAGATTCAAAAATTTTATGATATCTAACATATAACAAGCAAATTCGTCGAAATATTGCAGAAATTTTTTTTTATGCGGTCGCACAAAAATAAAATCCCATAACAAAGGACCGCACTAAAACAGGTTCTACTGTATACTTTAAAATATCTACTGCAATAATAATGGTATGCAAATGTATACTTTTTCAACAAATTCAAAATAACACAGCTGAATAGCATTAAAAAAATGATAAATAATCCTTTTTATGTCAAAGATCATCAACATATTTGCGAAATTTTTAAAATTAATTCTTTTAATAAAATTTGTATTATATTTACATGATTTTTTATTTGTTATTGTTTTATCAGTTAATAAAGAAATGTGTTCAAATGTTGTTATCTAAAGCTTTAATTGAAATTGTAATCAATTTGTCAACACATTTAAGAATTTAATAATAATATTAACATAATACATAATATTTATAGTTATACATGCATAATATTTATTAATTTCTGCAGGCATTATACAATTATACTAGAAAGTAGAATAAGATCTAATTCTAACTTTATTTTCAAATAAATATTGAATAAACTGCGATTGTTAAAATCATTTTGATCATATAACAGGTTGCAGGAAACCTGATTTGTTTTTATCAGGTACTTTAATTAGTTTTATATCATGTAGCCATATTTTTAAAAAAATTATATTTCTAAAAATAATGTATAGACTGTTAATGCTTGTTGTTATGTAATTTTTATTAAAGAGTATATTTCTTAAAATATTATAATATTTAAAAAAATTCCTAGATTTTCTTTCAGCTTATTTATTCTATTTTTTCATAACCCCTGTATTCATATAATTACTGAACAAATTTTGACTTAAGTTTTTTGTTTCAAGGAGAACGTATACTGATATTTTATTCTTTAATTGATTCTGACTTATTTAATATTTCATTTATGTATTTTTTTCATCAGATGAATCAGTGTTATTGGACATGAAACATCTTTTAATGGAAGCTAAACAGAAAGTACCACCATTCCTGGCTGCTTTACAATCTGAAAATGAGAAATATCTTGATCTTGGAGGTAAGAATATCTTTTTTTAGGCAAAATTTGCCGTATTTATTTGAATCTAAACCACATTGATCCTAAATTGCACCACAAATTCTCAATAAATTTTTGTGAAAAATGAAAAATAGTGTAAAATGGTTTATTGATATCCAGTTTTTCGAAATTAAAATAAATTTGAAATGAAAACTAAGAAGTGAATAATTAGTTATTATAAACTTTTAAATACATACATGAACCTGTAATTGTTTTAATTTGCCCCATCCAACAAATTTTTTCTCTTTGATTCTAAGTTGCAATCGATTTTCAGTAGCATTAACATTGGAAATAAAGTGCAGCTTAGATTCAAGCAAATATGACAGTAACAAAATGTCAATTTAAAAATATATTTATTGTTTGTCAGATTCTTCTAGTATTGAAAAGTAACTTAATTCATTTTAACATTATGATTAATGAACATTTTTTTTAATTATCACATTTAAGAAATTTATTTGTGATGTTAATTTTGATTTAAAACACTAGGTGATTTTAAAGAAAATTTGAATGTAAAATAACTTTTAAGTGTACAGATGTAACATTTTCAGATTTTTCTCACATAAAAAATAAAATATTGGCAAGGCACAAATATTAATTTAAATAGGTTGGTTATTTTGTTTTTTAAGTTAAATATACAAGTTAAAATATATTTTTTTCTAAGCAAAGCTAAATTAAAAACTACATTTTATTTCAAAAAGTATTAATTACTAATCAAATTGAATTGCAACTAACTTTGGCTTAAACATATTATCAAAATACAAAATTGACATTATGTGCAAAATCGTGTTGCAATATATAAATTTAAAAAAAAAAATAATAATAAAAATCAAATAAGTAACATGAATAATTATGCTTTCCGTGCTTTTATATCATAATTTTCTTTTCATAGATGAAAGAGGATGCTCTTATTGTGGTGGTCTTGGGCACAGAATTACAGATTGTCCGAAATTGGAAGCAATGCAAAATAAGCAAGCTTCGAATATTGGCAGGAGGGATTACTTGGCTAATAATAGTGCTGATTGGTGAAATGTATTTTGCCATTTGAAGATCATGAATTGTAATTATAGTGTACATAAATTTTTAGTGTTATTTTTGTGTTTTGTCACTCTTGTTGACTTGCCTCTTTTGATACTGTGTATTTTAACTTTTGTAATTGATATGCATGCAGTAAAACTAACATCATAATGGTGTAAGATGTCAAGTCACACTCATGAGAAACATGCAGGCTCCACGAGTGACTTGTGTGGTTGGTATAAATGTAAGTTTTTGCAGTTACGGATGGTCTAACTAATCGCATATTTCAAATAATGGAACACTACCCTCCCCCCTTTTAGTACAAAACAGCAACACTAACAAACATATTTCCAGATTCTACACAAAATCTATTTCTAAACTATGAATGTTCATAAGAAGGCGATTATGACTTGTCATTTGTCAAACAACTTGTATTTTGCTTGTAGTTACACAATTGTTATTGTTATATTGGTTGCCACTCATTTCACGTTTTTTGTTATTATTTTATGTTTACTATTTTAATTTTAAAATTATTTATTAGATTTTTTTTTCTTTCAATTATATGAAATTTACCTTAAATTTTATCCAGTAAAAAAAAAACCTTGTAAAGGAAATTTGATTAAAAAACTTTTTCTTCATTTTGTATTTTGTTTTACTTTTTTTTTAAAAAAAAAATACATATTTTTAAAAATTTTTTAATCATTTACAAGAGAATAAAAATTACATTCATTAAAAAGTTATAAAAATGGCATAACTTGTGTATTGTTAAGCAATTCAAAGATTTCTTTGTTAACTCCACTCAAAAAATGTCTTCCTTGTCCTTACAAATAGTTCTGGAAGACCTGCTCTTGTAATATTTGTACTTCCATCCTTCTTTGTTTGGGTATATTGATCTCTAAATTTTAAAACAAATCATTAGTTAATAAAATAAATCATACAATATTTTCTTTTTAAGTATATTGAGTATTTATAAAATTGAATTTGAGTAAAGATTTCAAAGAAAATTTTTTTTTTCAATAATACAAAATTATTTGTTTTCTAAGGAAAGTGAGAGTTATATTAACATTGCACTGTAAAGCAACGTGAAAGCTATTGGTGATGGACCTTGTCAATTTGAACCTTGGTTAAGTGATGATGCTGGCACCTCCTTCTCTTAACTATCACACCAGACCAACGAGAGGACATTGAGCCTCGACAGATTTAATGTACATCAGTCCTCTCTACACGGCGGGTCTTCAGTGGCACCAGGACCTAAACTCTTAACACTGGACATGAGTTAGTAACCATAGCCACTTGGCTACTGCTGCCCCATTTGTTACTATTTCCAAAAATTGGTCTCCCAAGGAATTTTGATACAGGGCCCACTCAGAACACCCTATGCCAGTGCTGCCTTCCTTTTATGACGGACAGCTCAATACAGAAACAAGGATTTTTAAAGGCATTGGTCATTGTTATAAGTCACCAAGTCCAAAATAGAGACCAAATGGTCATCTCACAAGTCATTAGCATTACATAAAAGCCAAGTATGGGAATCTACTAGACCGAATCTGTGCAGATGCTCCGTGAGGTAGTCATGGCCAGTTTTAATTCTAAAGTTAGCAACACCTACAGGTCTAGGCAGGTCGGAAGCAATGGGACTTTCCATTAAGGAACCCCAAATTTTCCCCCTCAAAAAGTCCCCATTATTCTCTCAAAGAGGAATCTTGAATCCAACATTAATGATTCTTTTAGCACTGTGATGGATGAACCTTTCTCAGTCTGTAAATTTATATTGTTAATGGAAGTTATGAGCTTAGGACCATTGAATTATTGCTTCCCTTTTGTTAAATTTTGTAATTTCGGCCCATTATTAAATGACGAATACGACAATAACTTTACAATTCAGAATAAGAACTAAGTTCAAGATGTATTTAATATACTGTAGACGTAATGATTCTGCATCTAAGGTGAAATCAAAGACTTCAACCTACAACTTGATTTGAATGTCTATCAATGATGTACACAAAGATAGGGTTTGGGAGCTCAAACTCCCATACAACAAGAGATTTTTTAAAAATTTTAGCAAAAAGATTATGTCTCAGTGTTTTAGTCTGTTTTTTTTTTTTTTAAATATAAACCCCTCTCATAAAAAGTAGTCATGTGCCTAGTTAACCCAGTGATTATGGTCACAGACTCCTGGGTGGTGTGTCATGAGTTCCAGCCCTAGTGCCACTCAAGAACCTAAGTGTAAAGATGTTGATGCTCATTAAATCTCTCATGGTTCAATGTCCTTCTGTTTGCATGGTATGATGGCTTTGAGAGGTGGATTGCCCACTCAGGTGTCATCCTGATCACTTGGCTGATGTTCAATATTTTGAAGTCCACTGCCAGTAGCCCTCATGTTGTTTTATAGTGCAGCATTCATAAACACTCACTCACCCATAAAAGTAGTCTGTATGTTGCTAAAGAGAGAATTCACAACCACATTAACAATAGGCTGCTGCATATTATTTTAAAATATTCTAATATTGATATATTTTCCTTTTTTATTGATTATGTATCTCGTTTTAATCTTTTTAAATGTAGGAATCAACTTCTAATCTTAATTGATTCAGAAAATGTATCTTACGAAAATATTAGTTTTCATCATTACAGGGCTTTACATTAAGGCCGCGAGTATAATAACATTAAAAATATATCGTAATTTTTTTCTTTAAGTTGTGTAGCCAGTTAATGAGCAAAAAAATACGAATAGATCCAATTACTTTGGTAAATAGACTTGACTATAATTTTCTCTTCTGAAATGGCTGAGATCTGTCTGCGTGGAATGAGTTTTCTTGTTTGAGATATCGGCCTAAAGAAAAAATAAAGATATCTTAAAAAATGGTAAAAATGAAATTATTTAGTATTGCTATGCTAAAAGGTTTTCTTACATATTTTAAAGCTTGTTTTCTGAGGTTCCACTGATTCCAATTATACGTATAGTCAATATTTTCTTCTACTGGATGTACAACTGTTTGCACACTTCTATCAGCGATAAATATTGGTAACTTTTGTTTCGATTTGCTGTTATTCTGAAATATGAAGGATTTTTTTAATGGATATTCATAATAATGTGATATAGTAGTGTTTAGATTTTTGGTAATTTTAAAAACTGAGGTCAAAGAATAAGTTTTTACTCGTCTAAAAAAATCAATTTGCTTCACATTAAATCTTTAGAATTAATGTATAGCAGGGTGGATTGCAGTTATTTGGAAAAAATAAATTACCTATTAATCGGAACCCACCAATGCAGATTAGATATAGGGTGTGGAGATTAGGAGAAAAATAATTTAAAAATTAAAAAAAGTTTTTTTTTTAACTCCTACTATTAGTTCACTCTCTCCCTATATATATTTATTTATATATGTATCTTGTTCAAATTTTCAATTCTTACTAAAATATTTTTTATTCATCCACTCAAGTTCAAATATACTTTTTTAAACTTGTAGTGGATGACAGTTGATGTTAATATAATTTTTTCAAATATTAATTCATTAATTATACTTAACTAATGAATAAATATTAACAAACAAAAATAATAGTCCAACACCATATATAAAAAAGAAATCCGCTCATGTCCCTGTTGCACAATGGATAGCACACTGGACTTCTAATCCAAAGGTCGTGGGTTCGAATCCCACCTGACATGGACAAATTTCTGAGAATGTGATTTCTTTTTTTACTATACTATTACTAAACTAAACTCAGTGGTGCAAGAGGGTCAAGTTCTACTGTGCCCATCTCAGTATACGTGACCATTGGGTGCTGAGGTGCATGAGCAGATTCCCCGATCAGGTGATCAGTCTGAAGTGAAACCCCCAATGTTTAGTCCCCAAGCAAGCTTGGTACTCATTTACCGATCGACCTTGCCCAACCCAAGGATAGAACCCTGGACTTGTGATGTGGAAGCGTGATATGCTACTACTGGGCCTCATGCTATACTATTTTATTGGAATAATTAAATTTAATTAATGAATAAATAGTAAAAAACAAAAATAATAGTCCAACACCATATACAGAAAGGAAAATCGCTTTCTGTTTTGCCACTTAATATTGTGATTCTGTCATATGTATATACATATTTATATTAATGGTAATTATTTAATAAAATAACTAAAATAAAATTTTTCTTTGTTGACCTAAGTAGAACTTGACTTAAATTTTTTTTTTTTTAAATATTTTATGCTTTAAATCTGCTTATACTTTATATTTTTGCGAGAGCTTGAATAAAATATTGTAAAAAAAAAAATCTTATTGATTTGACAATCATCTAAATTCTGAAAGATGCAAATAATTTGGAAACCAAAATTAGCAAGACTTTCTTATGAGCATTTTATATTTTTAATTGTCACTGTTTCTTTGTGCTATTATGTATATAATCATAAAAACTTACGATTACTGGAAAATCAAATTTTTCTTCCATTTGCAGAGTGAATATAAGTTGAGGTATTTTGATCATGCAGTCTATCACAGATGCAACGTATTTGGCAGGTTGTTTTCTAAAAGAATCCATGACATCTTGGTTTGAAAATCCATAGCATGAATTGTTATACATGACTATTCCAATTTCTCTGTTGCAAAGCACTAAAATCCCCATGCTGCAATAGTAAGTGCAATATTCCTGAAATTTAAAGAGGGAAGGGGTAAACCGACAAATATATCATTTTTTTTAAAAAAAAAGTTACTTAATGTGTATTACAAGGAAGAGTTATATAGATTCACATAATTTAGAAAATGAGAAAAAAATATCTGTTAGAAAACTCCTAGTTTAGTGTTGGAATTTCATGTTCTAACTTTATTATAGGTTAAGGTTGACAGCATATACCAGACATTAATAAATTCTTTGAATAATATCATTCTTTTTCTGTTTAAATAAAATTAATTCTTATAGCGTTCAGAATGTCAATTACTAAAAGCTCTTACTTGTAAAGCAAATATGTTGGCTAAATAAATTATGAAACTGTCGGTAAAGGATAAAAAATTGATAAGTTTAATTGCAAAATTTATATTCACAAAGTAGCAGTCGTCATTTAAAATATTTTATATTTTCGAATATTTTATTGTATGCTATTAAACAATCATTATGAAGAAACTTTATTTCTCTAAAGACCGTATTTAAAGCACAAATGTATAAAAGCTATATATATATATATGTGTGTGTGTGTGTAATAACTCCCATTAATTTAATCCTTAATATCTTTCTAATTATTGATGCTCCATTCTTTCAGGACCCACGTTTAAATAATAACTATCTACCCACCTAATGGGAATCTTTTGAACTATATCTATCCACCACTGGGCAGGCTCCTGTCCACGAAAATCATGCGAGTTTGCCGCTTCGGATAATAACTGAGATTTCTGGAAAATTCACCTTTTTTTCCTCTTTGTCTGCCTTCAATATGTGTAACCAGGCTGCAGCGGGTTACACATATTGGGGAGTACTTTTTAGTAGGGGCCCAGTGCCTCAAAAAGTCGGCGTCCCTGTGTGAATGGTCTTTATTTGAATAAGTTAGGCTCTGAGTGACAGCCGTATTGGAAAAGTTTTTACCATGCTATAATAAAGCTTGAATCATTAAAGATTATTGCAATTATTTCTACGCCAGCTTGGAACCTGACATATATATATGTTTAAAAATATATATATATATACACACACACTTTCACGTTAACATCTCAAATTTTACATCAAGATCACTTACGAAACTGGAGCTGATATTTCTCTCTACAAATGTCCATACTTTGCCAAGCTCTGGAGCTCCGATATATTGCATTGTGTCTCTCTCGCTCCATATTTTCATGAACTTTTTTCTCGAACTTTAACATTTAAACTTCTAAAGATTGAAGTTAAGCTTAAGTTGCCGTAATTCCAGGAATGGTCTGTTACTTTTCCGTTAGCAGCCACTAAACTTAGGGTGGATTTATTATGGGGGAGAGGTGTGGAATTAAACTTTTATCACCTCTTTTTCTGTCTTCGTGCGAAAATATGCAGAAAGTATTGTATGCGTGCGGTATGGCTATTAAACTTGTACGTCGAGGCTAAGGAGCGTATACAGCGCCACCAGGGGCTTACACAGAGACCTCTCTTATGGGGGGGGGTACACTCTATAAACACGTAGACGAAAATCTGTGTGGTAAAAATTAAAAAATTGTTGATCTGTGGGGCTTTTGAACCCCGTTGTGTACGTCAGTGAGTGCCACGGCAAGTAGTGGATTGTTTCTTTGTGAAAGTTGAGCCATACAGTCTTAGTCAATATCTCAAAAAAAGAAAAACAGTAAAGTTGGTCAACGGTAAAACTTTACTTTTTTTTCCAAATTCGCTTAGAAAGCACCAAAAACTTATCATTTTAAGGCTAAGTTCTTAAATTTGTTTTCTATCTCTTGTACTCTTCAGACACTACTGTATTTGTTACTCCAGTGGCGTACATGAACTTGTTTTCTTATGGGAACGGGGATTATATTTTAAGAAACACATAGTCGAACATTCTGAGGCGTAATCTTTATTCGAAAAATTAAAAATATGTTGGTCCATGGAGAGTTAAATCCAATCCCCCTTTTTTTTTGTGGCCATAATCTACCCCCCCTCCCCTTCTTCGGTTGACCCATCACTGCCATTGGATGTATTACTGATAAAAATAGCGTTTACACAACAAAATTTTAATTTTTTTACAGGCAAAAAAATGTTTCGGTGTTTTACATTTTTCTTAATAATTAAACAAATTTCATTCAAAAAATTATGAACCAAAAATAAAAATATAAATTATACCAACCTTACATTCTAAAGTAATTTCAGAAAAATTTTTCACATCTTCCGGAAATATTGCCATTGTAGTTTCATTTGGATCTTGCTCGAGAAATACTTCGAATTCAGGTATTTCAGGAATATCTTCTGGCTCAATAGCATTTATACGCTACAAATAATAAAGAAACATTAAAAAAAAAACTTCGATCCCTCAAATAGTTTTAGATATTTTTTAAATAAAAGCATATAATTTTTAGTTTTTAAAATGGAATTTGATGAGAAAACACAGAATTAATGGAAAATAAAATTATATTACCATTATTTTTATATGATAGTGATTTTTACTGAAAAAAATAAGGGAAAATATTGTTTATAGAAAAATATAAAATTGCAAATTGTACACTCTAGCCTTTCTCAAATATATTCCTAAGCATACTGTGACGGGGCTTTATCGCGCCTTCTCACTAATCCTCTTGGGGAATCTTTGGAGGCCAGAATGACGTTATTTCAATCCAACACTCTCAGGAAGAAACCGCGGTATGCAGATTAGTTAATGGATATATATTGGAGCTTTAGCATTCACGAGGTTGTTGAATAGAAGTAAGATAAAAGCCGGATAGTAGAATAGAAGTCGGATAGTAAGAGAATGGAAGAATAATAGTAGAAGAATAGAATACAAGAAAAGAAGTCGAGGTGCTGATCTCCGTGAGATATTGGTTACAGATTAATTATAGAACGGACTTTAGCTTATTAAGAATCTACAGTAGATAAAGATTCTGAGGTTAATTTCTCGGATATATATTGGAGCTTTAGCATTCGCGAATTAGTTGAATAGAAGTAAGATAGAAGCCGGATAGTAGAATAGAAGTCAGATAGTAAGAGAATGGAAGAATAATAGAATACAAGAAAAGATAAAAAGTCGAGGTGCTGATCGCCGTGAGATATTGGTTTGAGATTAATTAAATAACGGACTTTAGCTTATTAAGGAATCTACAGTAGATAAAGATTCTGAGGTTAATTTCTCATAAAGATAGTGAGTAGGATTTCATGCTCTATTTACTTAGAATTGATAATTACGTAGTATCACTCCTGATCATATCCCTCTAGTAAGACTTGTGTTGCGTTGATCAATATATATTTAGACAATAATAAGTTAGATTTATTATGGAGAATTTGAGTGATCAATCATTTATTCCTACAAACCTTGGTCGCGTAGATGAAGAGATGATACCCCCGGGCCGCGGGGTATCACAATACTGAGGGTACAATAGGCTGCAAATTAAATTATGTTTTCATTAACTCAGATATTATAAGAATTTTAACATGCTTTAATTGCATTTTGTGCAATATTTTTTTTTCATCTTACGTTATTTAAACCCAAATGAATAAAAGTATATCTATAAATGTGGTATGTTACACTTTAAAGATATTGAAATTTGTGTGTACATCAATCAGGTGCCATTACATATAAGCTCAATTTTCTTTTTTAAAGTATCACATTTTCCGTTGGCAGTTTTCAATGCAAATCTTGTTTTATGTAAATTTAAACAATATTGACTCATTTATTTTTGAATATAATGATCTCAATGAATATCCATATTATTTCTTTTTATACATTATACCATTTTCGTTGCTTATTTTGTTTTTAAATGTATTTGAAATAGGTGAGGATGAACTATAAAAAATAAATTTATTAGTCGACAACTAACATGTAATAATTTAAAGTACAGCATCCAGGATTGAGCACGATTCGTTTAAGAGATACTAAATCGTAAACAGCATTATTACAAGGTTTTTAATCAATAAAATTGAAATATATTTAAGTTGGAGATTCTTTTAAGATCAGGGATTCTCTTAAGACCTTTTGAGCCCGTAGGCCCAGAGAAATCTTAAGATTTTTTAAGGCCCTGGGCCCCTATACAAAAGTAGGCCCTACTTGTGATATTTAAAAGTAGACAGTGTATAGAATGCATTGTCAAATATTCGTACAAACGGTAATTTGAAACATATACATGTGCATGACTTACAATCTCCAAAACCTACTCTACTGATGGCCGCATTTCCACTGAATGAGTTGAATGATTGTTTATAGTACTAAGCCTAAGCCTTGACATGGACAACGGTCATCACATAATAATACAGTCTTGCCACTTTAGTCAGTTGACATGCAGTTTGAAATTCCCTGTTTTTCTGAGATTATGAAAGGGAATAATATTTGACCAAAAATATAAGAATCATGATCATATTAAGACAAGAGTCGAGAATGAAACGAAGCCCCCATCGAGGGAGAGGCCCTGAGCCCGGGCCCAGTTCATCCATGCTTTAAGACGTCACTGCTTAAGATACAAGTATTTTTTCCCCATCAATACAAGTTATAATACCGAAACTATATATATGATTATTTATGCCATTATATTGACTTTCTCGGCAAACGACTTTTTCATGTTACCAACTGCAATAAAAAACGAAACAGAAAGCATTTGTGAGGGACTTAACGTCTATAACACATCTGTAATACATTTAACGAAATTATTTCGGCTTTTACTAAGAATTTCGCTTCCTGATATCATAATTTTTGTATGCATTATTATTAAAATTATTTAAAGAATAATGCTTTAGCTAGGTTATACAGAAAAAATAACTATTCGAATTCTTACAAATTTCAAAACGTTTAAAAGAAATTACTTTTAAATGTAATTTCTTTTTTCAAACTGAACAATTAAATATAATACATAAAATCCGATTACTTATTATTACCTAATTTTTTAAAACAAATTACACGTTATTCTTTTTAATATTCTTTTATAAATATGTTAATTTACCATTTGTGCAATATTTACTGATCATGTGTAGTTTTTTCAGTGTTTCTTAAAGTTCGATGGATTAAACAAATATTTCTTCAATGTACCCAACATTTTTTCCAGTGCCGGTTTATCCTTTGAGCTCTTGGGGTTGGCGCTCAGGAACCCGGAAGGACCCGAATAAGCTGGACTTAAGGGGACACAATACGATTCAATTGACAAAAATCGATCAAAAAATCAAATCTAATTTTTTTAGCCTATAAATTATTCTTTATATATATTTCTTTAACCTCACAAAATTTGAAAGCTCTAAATTTAGAAAATGCAGAATTATTATAGCTCTTATGTTGGTTTTCATTCACATTCCTATGGCAAATCAAAACTTTAAACGGACTTATCTCAGAAAGATAAAATAACTAGTTTGTCTTCATTTAAAATGCTAAGGCGTTTTTTCTATTGTGCCTAATGTTTTGAATTTTTTTTACCTATTGCTAATAGTACATGGAACAAAAGTTGGTATGCATTTTTGTCAAAGCAATACTTATTTTTTTAAAAATAATTGAACTCAGAATTTATACATTTTTTAAGGAATTTTCAATAAGCATTCGTAAAAAGAAGTATTGTACGAATACCAATCATGTTATGGCAAAACCCATACCAACTTTTGTTATACGTGGTTTGATGTACTTGTAAATCAAAATTTCATGCGTGTACGTAAATGTTTGTAGGAGGAGTAGCATTTTAAAATCATTTCACAAATTTTAAGTTTTTCCTTAAAAAATTAAATGGTTGGCTTTTTATGAAATTTTTTGGGCATAAAATCTGTTTTACATCGTATACGCACAAAGGAGGCAACCAAAAAATTTTTGAAAATCCTTAAATTGAAAATTTTAGTGTAAATCATACCATGTTCCCTTAACCAGGTTTTCTGGTAATAAATTTTTATCCGCCAGTGCAAAGGGGACCCGTAGATCTTCTGCGCCCAGGGCCCGAAATAAGCTTAAATCAGCACTGATTTTTTCAATAAATTTTGATCCTTAAATGTTTGACTCAGCAGAGTATCTGGTGAAAAGTTCTACATTTAATAAGAAATACGAATACAATTTCGTTGTCATTTCACTCGTTAAAAATAATTAACTCCAAAATTTTTTTTATGCTGATTTTATTTATTTATTATTATTATTATTTTTGCTTTTGTGTGCGTATGACTATTTCTTAAAAATTATTGGTTTTTTCGAGAAACCTTTGCTAATCGTTACGAAAACTGAAAATGAAATTTAATACCTTATTCATTACAATTCATTCTATAAAGTTATTTCAGTACTTCCTTATTACATACCGTCGACCACTTTCACAACATCGGAAAACTCCACCAAATCAAAACATGTCGTCAAATGTTAAAATCGTTATTTTTATTGTGCTCGAACATTCGTGGAAATGGATTCCACTTTGGATTGCATATCACAGCTTTTGGTGACATCTTTTGATTTGATGAAATTACTCGACGGTATGATGCGTATGTATCATTATTTGAATTCAATCATTATGTAAAATATTCAATCTGTTCATTAGCTTGAATACATACTTCAGCGAATTTTTTAAGATCTTGAAACAAATTCACATAAAAATTTAAAAGATGTCCTTCCAACTGCATTTGTTTCCATGTTTTGGCAGGTCCTTATACAAAGGCTGAAATGAATAAAAAAAAAGGTTTTAAAAATATTATCTTTTTGGTAAGGAAAGTATACATTTTAGTTTTACTTTATCATTATTTCTCTAAGCATTATATAAACTTTAAATTCTACAATTTTAAATGCTTCTTAAAAATACGAGTAATTTTTTTTGTAATATTTCAAATCAGATTATTGAATACTCACTTCTACTTTTTTACTTTTTTTATTATGGGGGGATTTAAAGGTATCCGATTACATTCAAACGGTTTTTTTACAAAACGCATAAATGGATATTTTTATGATATTTGTGCCCGATTGAATACATGTATAAAATTTTTTTAAGGACATTTTGAAAAAAAAATTATTTAAATACAATTTTCGGCAAAAATTAATTTAGAATAACTTTTTTTAAAAATTCCTCCTTTTAAAAATTTTCTATTAAATAATATTTTCCCTGTATATACTCAGATTTCTTTACAGAGGCTCAACTATGTTTTTTAAAAACCATTATTTTCTGAGTTAAAACCCCAATTGAAATAATTATCGGCTTTTTTTTTTCTTAAAATTTCTCCCCTCTGTTGTCGTAAACATGGAAAAACCCCACTTCTAGTTATATACACTCATTTCCCAAAGTTAAGCAGGGAAAGGGTAAAATGCTGATTTCGGAAAGACTAAAAGAAAGGATGAAATTCGTCGGGTAGATGGAAGTATAAATATGTTGGGGGCCCAATCGTGTTTCATGTCAGAAATCAAAAGGGCAGTCTTAAAAGGGTCAGCTTTACGAAGGGTTACGGTTTGATTTAAGTGTTTTGGTGAAGGTTTTTAAAAACTATGAACAATTTTTTTCAAGACCGTGCATGATTTAAAAAACGTGGAAGTTTCCCGGCTGGCTTTTAGGGCGATTTGGGGCAGGACGTCGATCACAGATGTTGATCTTTTCTTCGGCGTTCATTCTGTAATTTACGTTTTGGAAACAAATTTCCCAAAACCCCCAGACGTGTCCCGGGCCGTAGGCGGGCGAAGGGTTACAACCCCCCGGAAGATCGACATATTGCTTTAAACCAAGCGGAATCGCGGGGACCCCCCACGTGGCATCTATGGTTACAGCATCCATTGGGGGGATATCTGGCAGCTACCGGGGATGCCGAAAATTTGCCTTCCTCTATCCGTCCAATCAAGAGGGGAAAAGGTTTAAAATGGTGCCGGGAAAATCTTTGGCTGTGTCTAACTGGGCTTCAAAATGATGAGTCAAATTTGCTCTGGCCCGATGACAAGCGTATAAGGATATGGCATAAACAAAGGGGAAACGCAATCAGCCCCAAAAATCCCCCAACATCACGCATTCCCGGGGGGAGCAAAGGTGTGGGCAGGGATTTCACAAAAAACCACACCGACTTGTGTTTAAACGGGGGTTTTGGCGGCCCGATATTGGGTGGTCCAGAACCCATTTGAGTTTTACGCTGCAGCGTTGGTTCTACTTTTGTTTTAATGGACAATGGGCGTCCCCCTAGAGCTGACTGTGATGACTACCTGGAGGTGAAAGGGGTTTTGCGTTGGCTCCGCAAATTTCCCTGACCAATCCCATTGAAAATCTTTGGGATGCTCTCGGCCATGCGTATCTTCACGTTTTTCATCTCCCGCCACTCTTATTGATCGGAAAAATGCTCTACAAGAAGAATGGCAATTGCTTAATTCTGCAGTGGTTGACCACCTAATTGAAAGCATGGTCAGAAGGTGTTAACTTTGCATACAGATGAGGGGGGATCACATACCCTGTTAATGTCCTTTTTTTCATTTTAAGCTATTTATTTTCACTTTATACATAATTCTGTTTAAGTCTCCAGTATAACATCTGATAACTTACAAAAATTTAATATTGTTTCTACTTCTGTATATAAATATTGATTTTATTTTTTGTATAAATATATATGCTACTTTACTGCCAAATTTTGTGTCAATCAAAGCAGTATTTGTTGATTTTTTTGCATTTTACATCTTCGTGCTTAACTTTTGGAAGTGAGTGTATTTCAAAAATTCTAATTGAGCCACTGTACAGAGGTTTGAGCTATATGCGGGTAAAATATTATTATAATAGAAACATTTTTCACAAAAGGAGAATATTTTGAAAATGGGTCATTCTATGTTCATTTTTTGTCACAATATTGTACTTAAATAATTTTTTATTGTAATACTATTCTTAAAATAATTTTATATGCGTTTTCTAATCTACGTGACACTAAATATCATACATATTATCCATTTATACGCTTTTGCAAAATCACGGTTCCGAATGTAGTCGGATACCTAACGCAAAGCCGTTTTTAACCACCCCGGAGCCCTAGGCACTTCAATAGTTACGCCCTCTCCTTCCTCCTTTAGATCTTACTTTTCCTGTTTTGTTTCGGGAGGGGTTATTCCTTAACTCTCTTCTCTTTCTTTGTTTCTGCTGTTTGAATAGTCTTTCCATTATTCATCACCTATGGACCCGCCCTTTTATGGGCTGACAGTTGTAAGGAAAGAATAGTGGTATGGTTTGGCCACTCTTGTTCATTTCTTACTTTACGGCATCTCGAACCACTCGTCCTTTTCTAAGTTAGTACAGTAAATTGATGAAATCGTTTGCAATTACAGTATAGAGTATACATTATTGTATGAACTGTTTTCCTTTTATTCATTATCATCTTTTTCCATCACTTATTGCTTTACTATCTTTTGCTTTTCAACATCCTTATTCTTTATTCAGTCACTGTCATTGTACTTGTACAACGAAGATTTTCTTTGAAAAACGAATAATTTTTTCGAGAAAATCCTTAATAACTTCATTGTAATCAATCTCTGTTGTAATATTTCATATATTTTGAGTGCATAGCAACACCAAAGTGTTAAGCTTTTCATTTTCCATTGTAGATCTCATTTCAGTCTTTACTCTCTTGAAGGCTGAAATGTTTCTTTCACGATTCGCTAGGCGGTGGTATGTTCGCACTATAATTTTAATTTTTTTCTCTTTTTTTTAACCCTCCAAATTTTTGCGCCCCCAAATATTTTGCGCCCTAAGCATGTGCCTAAGCGGGAAAGCGACCCTGTATTAACGTATTTTAAGGTAACACAAGGGCTATTGAGGACGGACCTCTTGCCAATGCAACTGTTATAAATTTGCCAAGTTCTACAACGGAATAGTTTTATAATAGCACAACTACACCCACGTATACACCCACCCAATAGTGTATATTTTATCATTCTATAACAATATATCTTAGTATTATACCGTCTACTAATTTCGCCAAATCGAAAGACGTCGCCAAATTCCACGAAATACAGCCAATATTGCAATTCATTTCCACTAACATTTGCTAACACAATAATAATAACGATGACTGCACTTGGCGACATTTTTTTTGAATAAGCGATGTATTTGGTTAAATTGGTCAACGACATTTTACGTAGTATTATATGGTATTATACGTAAATACCCATATCTTAAACAAGTATTAAAAACCGAGTTAATCAAAGCATCAGATAACTTTTTATTTGTTCTGTATTTATCCAATGAAACTATTTTCCATTATCTTCTTCTCTAATGAGACTGTGCATTGGTATTTAACCTTTGCAGACTTAGTATATTTCCCAGGAACTGGTATTACTTTTTAGTGCGGCACCTTATATGCGATGCCAATTACCGCAAGTAATTTTGACGCCAAGTTTTGAACACTGATATCCAACTCACTAAAATCTGAAACTAAAATACTCTTTCTTTTCTCCTTCAGCGACGTCGACAATATTTGGGTTTGTGAGATTATTTAAAACAAGAAAGAATATTCAGTTTTAAAAGGTTAACAAACATACAAGAAAAAAAATGTTATTAATTCTTACAGAAAAAAAAATAATGTTAGTTATTTCATTTTTATAAGTAGAAATATACACGAACATCATCTCTAACCGTATGAATAAAACATTTCATATCCAATTATCAAATATTTATCCAATAATTAGAAATGAGAAAAATTCATATTGAACTAAATAACAACAGTGCTTATACGATTTTTTAAACCAGTGTTCAGAAAAACATGATAGTAAGATACTTTGTTTAATATTTTATATTATTACTCGTATATTCATATTGAAACACGAAGTATGTTTTCCCTGCAATGATACAGTGCTTGTGGGAAAACGAGTTTTACAGGGAAAGTACTCTTCCCAGCATTAACTTGAATAAGATTACGGCTACCACACATGGAAGATAAGAACAGGATTACCAGATTGGCAACTTTATCACCCTTTTCACCCACACAAATTTGCAACGATGTTATTCGTATAACATTGGTTTAAGTTCTCAAAAAAGAAAAAAAAGAAAGAAAGAATAGAGTTGTTTTTGTTTTTTTAGATCCATTCGATCTATAAGCATTTCATAGAACTTACATAAACAGTGTCTGCTTTATTAAATGGTCCACTTTTCAAATTCGTATTAATTTCTTTTATTTGAATGGCAAATGTATAATCTAGCCTATATGTTTGAACGGCAACTTCATCAATATTCTCCTATAAAAAAAATATAAAATAATAATAAAACTGAATAAAAGTTAATTTGATTAGGAAACTGAAGATTTTAAAACCCTCATAATTCAATAGCATGCTTACCTTTAAATTTTTCATAAACTCAAGATAATTTACCAAACTTATTAAAAACAGTTTTTGGAAGTAAGTCTCTTTATCGTCTGTTCCAAGATTTTCTGTTACTTTCTGCAGTAATTCATCTAAAAATAAAAAGAAAAGAAAAATCAATTTTTACGTAAGTTAAGAAATATTCTGTAAAATGTCCATTTAGTAAAGCTCCAAATTAATATAGTTTCGTGTAATAACTGCTCTCTGTATTTGTAAAAAAATCTAATTTAGTTTTACGTTATAAGTCTGCAATTGATTTTCTGAAATATTTCTCTGGTCCACAATACTAGAAAATCAGAAATAAATTAACAAACGAGTAGCAAAGGTAAAACACGAGTTTTTTTTTTAACACACGGATTTTCTTTCAAACTTTACACTTTGCGGAACATAACTTTTTTGTAATTTAAATTTTAAGAGAGAAGGGCCTTGGCCTTTAATAATTAGTTTTAATAAATTGATTTTAGAGGTCATAATATAATTTGCTGGTTTCAATATTCAACTCTTTCTGTTGTAAACAAATTGGAATGATGAGTAAAATTTAATTCTTTAAATAATTTGTTTTATCAATTAAATTTTATTAATTATGGTTAAATTATTGTATTGTCATCCAAAACAATCGTACATAGAAAATTTCAGCTCGATTGAGCGCTTTAAAATATGAGAAAAAAGTTTTTAAAGTTGTAACCCAGATATATTATTTACAATGTGAATAGAAGAAAACTCATTAAAAAAAGGGAGGGAGGGTCTAAAGAATTCCTGATATCAATAAGCACCTCGTCTGCTTATTATTTTGCATTTAAATTCTTAAAAATTTAAAATATGTTACTTCACATTTTTAATGCGTGGTTCATCAGAATTTTCATCAGGGTGTTTTCTACAAAATTTTGCTACATAATTTCGTCATTTTTAAAGAGTTTTTCAATAGTCTTCTGCTCATTAAAACTAACAGTATATCTTTGGCATACTTACAAAACTTGTCTTAGTAGTTGTTCAATTGTTTTTATTGACCGATATAAATAAAATTTGCATCTATTATTTCAATTTTTCTCATTTGTACAAGCTTTTTATTCGTTATTGCATGAGGGTTTCATACAGAAATTCGTATAATTAAAAATAACGAAATTTAAGGAACATTCTCTTAAAAAATGACTGATTTATGAATTTTGTGTGTGTATATTTATCGTATTATTAGTATTTCAATGAGATAATTTCTTAAAAACTTGATTACTTGTTTTTCAAATGTTCATATGTGAAGTAACATGGGTAAAGTTTCGGAAGGATAAAAGTTCATTAACATTTTAACTCATAATTTTCATTGCATAACACTTTTTGACAAAAACTTCACATGAAAATATTTATGTGCATAGTATTAATGTGTGTGCAAAATTTCAAAGTTATAAGATAAGTAGCTTTTTCCTCTTCAAAAATGTTACTTCTGTTTTGAAATTTGCGCCTTTTAGAAGTTGTACAAGTTGCGATTTAAAGACTGATTAAACAGATTTTTGACAAACAAAATAATTTGTTCCGACAAATATTTAAAATACTTCCAATTTAGCAAGAGAAAAAACTTAAACGCCATTGGAAGAAGAAATATTTGTAGTTTTCTTTTCCAGTAAATAACGAGAAATTCATTTTTGAACACTTTTTGTAATTTGACCTTTAATAAAAGTTCCTCTTAAATTTTTTCAAACGAGAGCAAAAAGCCTTTCGGATTTCGAAAAAAAAACCAACAACAAATGATTTTTTGATTTATTTTTAAAATGTATTAATCATACATTGACCCGGAAAAAAACCAACACCAAGAAAAAATTATTGCAGATTAATGGAATTTGGACAGTGCAATTGTCTAGTAAGCGTGCTTAATTGATTAAATTTTCAAGATCACTGGTTAATTTAAGCTCAAGAAAATGCATTTCAAATGAGAAATGCTGTTGCTTTAAAAGCTGGTGCAACCTCCAGAATTTTGAATGCAAGCCTGCAAGCGTGCATTCATTGTGTCATACAAGTACCGAATGCCACTTTATGGTATGGAGTTCCATACTTGTTGCGTTAGAACAGCGGTGTGAGGGCGAGCATTATTCTGTTGGAAAACTCTCCTTCAATGCTGTTAATAAATGGCAGTACTATAGGATGAATTATAGGACTGATGAACAAATTTGCAGTCTGCGTGTTTGGAATAACCCGAGAGTGCTCCTGCTGTCATAGGAAATTGCTCCCCAGGCTATGACTCTAAGCGTAGGTCCAGTGTGTCTAGGCCGCATACGGTTTGGTTGCAGGCGTTCCCCTGGTGTCCAACACAACTCTCTCTCAACTTTTGACTACCAATGCACCTAATGAACCCCTTGACTAATGTGCTCTCAAAATGCGTAGTTTCCCCAATTGTATTTCTATTTTAAAAGCTTGAATTCTCTTTTATTGTGAACAAAAGCAATTTGTTGTTGTATTCAAAATTGTATATATGATAAATATTGTTACGAATTTTGTGTAAATAGTGTGAATAATTTGTATTTGTATGTTTAATGCATTTATCTTACTCTATGTTATATTTATTTTATGTTAAAATTGTACTATTCACAAGCAATGCCGCCCCTTACGTTATAATGGCGATTCAATGAGAACTTGGCGAAATCTTGGCGGTAGAGCCAAGGTGGCATCATTTTTGGTGACCAAGTTGGCGTCCAATTTGGCGTCATTGGCGACCATGTTGGCGAGTTTGGAACCCCCTGGACTTTTCTAGAAATTTGTGGAGAGGTCCACTAACGTCACGCTTTATGACACGAGCGGTTATATTTCTGGAAGTTTCTGCTGCGCCTATAAGTAGAGATGCTTGCCGGAACGAGAGACAGTCTGATTTTAACCAGCGAATTGTGAGGATTGTTTTGACTAGCGATTAGCTTGTGAATAATCTTTAACATACGTGTATTTTTAAACACTGTCAATTGTGCTTGAGTGCTTGTGAAGACCTTCGGAGATTTACTCTGTGAATATTGCTGCTGAATCCTGTATTTAAAGGATTGGATTTTCGATAATAAATTCGCATCGCTCTTAAAGAACTGTTTATTTTTTGTGTGATTATTTTGCATAAAATCCTCGAACCCAGATCTACGTAACAATATCAAGGTGTAAATAATGGTAAATTAGCACTTTATTTGTACTGTTAGATGATGCCACTAGACAGAGTACTTGTGCAGTTTCCTCTGGTGGAGGAACGGAAGTCATTGGAGAAAGAGTTAGTAAGCTGCTTGAGATCTGGTGAGCACCATGTGCAGAAATCTCTTCTAATGTAAACTTGTTTTTTTGTATATATTATTGTATATTGTTTAGTAGCTAGAAGAGTACCTATGTACAGGTAATGAATGATACTACGCCATAGATGGTTCATTTGTGCATTTAAATGATTTCTGATTCCTCACAAAGAGAAAATTATTGGATAAAAACTGCTTTTTAGCACAATTTACTGAGAACAGTAAGCTACTTGTGAATACGTTTATTCTAATAACTAAAATGCAGTTAAAAGATGATCCAGTTCAAGAAGTGGAAACAATTTTCTCGTTGACAATCAATTTGTGAGGACCCAGAGAAGTTAAAACAATTACATTCAAATCAAGGGATAGCTACAGCATGCACTTGAAATATTGTTTCTGTGCAATATACTAATGTCTTGGTCAATTTTGAGAAAAGTTTTTCAAAATCTTACAGCCTAAAAGTCAATCCCAGTCAATATTTTGGCCTCTTAGTTTTAGGTAGTACTGTTGTACTATGGAGTATTTTGATAAAATAACATTTTCAAAACTTACGTCTAAAATACTGAACCTTCTTTTTAGTAGTATCAAATTCTTCATGTAAATCTTCACAAACTTTTGGTAAAGTTTCTTTCATTATCCTTCCAACTAAAATAAACAATATTTACATAAAATAATTCATTTGTACGCAAAAATAACAAAATGTGGACTTATAGTAGAATAACCTAGTTTACTGATTTTTACTTTTATTATAACATTTTATTGCTCCTTTAATACATTTTGAAATTCTTTCGTTTATGGAAGCTATTAAAAAATAGAACTAGTTGGATCTCAGTACTCAACGGACTTTTCCGCCTAATAGCTGAAAAATTTCGCCAAGTTGGGAATAACAGACAAACCGTTAAAGATCTACTTGGCGCGATTTCTAGATCACATAAAAAACAGTTAGTATACCGATATCATATTAGTTCTAGAAAAATGACTGATTACTTTGAATTTCTTCATTTTTTAAAAAAATTTTTTTTTACAGTTTAGTATTGGCAAATAACGTTACGTCAAGATAACATTATTCGTCATTAATAACGCTATTAAAATATCTTATTTTACAGGCTTATAACCAGTAGCGGAAATCAGCCGATTTGTCAGAATAAATCGCCTATATTTTGACAACGAAGTTTTTTGTATATGAACATATTAATCTTATTTAATACATGTACTTTTAAATCAAGTATGTATTGCTTACTTATCGCATAATTATTGTTGACAAATATATATACTTTTCAAAAGAGAAAGTTTCTACAAAAAGCAAAAGTTGGCAACAGAAGCTTATAAACTGATTTGCTGGAAACAGGCGATTGCATTTATCACGTGATTATGACATCATATGAATTTAGCCCATTAGCAGCCATGGTTATCGAGTTGTCATGACCACAAACTCGAGGCAGGCGATCTTCAAGTTTCACTAAACATCCGTTGGTAAGAAAAAATGATGGGTTTACTACTCATTCAATAGAAATAACTCTCAAATTGATCGCGTTTGCTTCATAAAATAAAAAAAAATCTTAAATATTGATCAACTCCCAACAGTTATTAAATATCTTCGAAGACCTAACTGGATTGTGGAGAACAGGTTAAGAAATTTCAACATAAGCTTCATAATAAAAGATCAACTTCTGTGTTAGTTTGATTGGAATGGAGATGGTACATCTATGGAGAAAAGAATACGACATACTAACCGTCAAACATGAATTTTCCCGCCTTATGGCTGTACCAAGAATGGAGACGAATACCAGCAGCAATGGATGACACTTCATTTATAAAAGCCATTTTAGTTTTTTGGCTGCTTGTTACAAAAGTAGAAAGAGCAGAGGGTGGAAAAATACTATTAACAGCAGCTGAAATAAGGAATAATAAATCATAATAATTTATTTAAATTAATTTAGATAATTCAATGGATTAACTTTAAGCATTTAATATGTGATAGAATTTCGGCATTTTCATTAAATTTAAATGGCAGTTCAAGTCTTCCTTTGATGTGAAATAAGATACTATCTAAGGTATAATCTGACATGGCTTAAAAATAACTAGAGCCATTGCTCTATGTGTAATTCTAAAAACATGAATTCAAACAAACAAAAAACTTGCAGTTAATGTAGATACTAGTTACAAAGCATCTTCGATGAAAATGCATTCGATATAAATTTGAATAAGAATTATTAAAAGTTTCCATATAATCTACGAAATATTTTACAATTCTTTGAATTTTGATGTAAATATTCAAACTTGTTACGGAACTTCAAATTTCAACAAGCATTTATATAATTTATTCATTACTATTTACCATGAAAAAAAATTCCAATGATAGAATTTTTAATGCCTGAAATTTCAAATCGTTATTACAAAAAATAAATAAATAAAAATAATTAGATTTTTAATGTTACTATTCTACTAAGTATGGCATCAAATGATGTATTACAAAAAATATTTACGAAAAACTAGAACAAATTTAAAAAATTATTTGAAAAATATTTCCAATGAGAAGAAAGATCATTTTTTTTTCTACTCTTAAGAAAAGAATGAAAATTTTCATTAAGAATCATTATCAATTACTGGTAAGATAAACTTTAAAATGCAAATAAAATGTTCTAAGGAAATGAAAGAAAGAGAAAAAGAAATTGTTATTAAAATAAAATATTTTTATGCAAAATGCCCCTGCAAAGATGCAGTTAATACATTGCTGGCCATCGTAAATGCAACACCCTGAAGGAAGCATGCAAATAACATGAAATTTACAACATACATTAGCGGAGATAAGATATGCAAATGATTATAATTTCAGCACAGACACACATCACGCGCGCCTATGGCGCCACCTCAAAGCGTTATTTAAGGCTTGGAGATTTCGACGATTTCAAGTTCGTCAATTGTATTTTTCTTGTGGTTTTTCCAAAATACGATCAGTAATGTCTCGTAGAAAACAGCGATCAGCTTTTGATCAAGTATCCCAGTTCGACAGAGGAAGGATAGTGGCCTACCGAGATTGTGGATTATCTTTCAGAGAAATCGGTAGTCGTGTTGGACGAAACCAAACAACTGTAATGCGGATATGTTACCGTTGGATGCAGGAGGGTACGACGGACCGACGTGGTCGATAGCATCCACCTCAGTGTACCACTTCACGTGAGGACAAGCAAATTGTGTGCATGGCAGTGACGGATCGCTCAGTCATATCACGAACCATAGCACAGCACATTGAGTCTGTAACGCCTCATTCAGTGTCTGCACGTACCATTTGACGCCGTTTACAGCAGAGTAGTCTGTCCACAAGACGTCCATTGCTTGGTCTATCCTTGACGCAGAGGCACAGACATCTCCGCCGCCAAGGGTGCGATGAAAGAAGGATGTGAGCGGCAGAATGAAATGAAGTTTTGTCTTTACTGATGAGTCATGCATCTGTCTGCAACACCACGATGGTCGGATTCGAGTCTGGAGACACCGTGGAGAGAGGATGATGAACAGCTGCGTTATGCACCGCCACACTAGTCCTGCACCAGGTATTATGGTATGGGCGGTATTGGATATCACTCTCGCACTCCTCGGGACGCATTGCCGGTACTTTAAACAGCCAGCGCTACATCTCCGAGGGTTGGAGCCAGTTTCCTTCCTTACCTT
>BMAV01004741.1:0-89172 GCA_019973955.1 Trichonephila inaurata madagascariensis | reverse complement strand
ATATCAAAATCCAGGCTTCCTCTATCGAGGAGCACAGAGCTATCACCGCTCTACCAAAACAAAAAAAAGGGAGGAGCTTTACGTCATACCCTCCCCAGCTGACCGTCCCCTCAAAGTGGTTATCAAGAATATCTCTTCCTCCACTTCGATTGAGGATATCAAAACGGACCTCACCGAACAAGGTGTGCCCGTAATAAAAGTTGCACAACTCTGACCCAGAGGAAATCTAAATTTTCTCTCCCCATCTTCATGGTGGAGGTCAGAAAAAACGCAGAAGATGCCATTGACATATATAACGTCAGCAAATGCTGCTATATGTCCATAGTTATAGACCCTTTCAAAAAATGACCTGAGTGAATAAAATAAGAAACCTCCTGAAACCTGAGTGAAACCTCAAAAAATACACAGTGTTATAACTGTAATTACTTCAATGATGATGAAACCCAGATGTGTGTGTGTGTTTGAAATGCACCAAGGACCATCGCACCAAGGACTGTCCTATCAAAGAGCGCATTGAAAACCCTGAATCCATCAACTGCAAAGAGAAAGGCCACATGGCAAACTGTTGCACTTGCAAGGCCTTTCCTCGAATTAAATATAAAAAAGGAGCCGCCGCGGAAAATCGCAACGGCGAAAATAAATCTCAGTCTAAATCTTTCGATTCAAAAAAGGTTATCCCAGGATTAACCTTTGCAAATGTTACCAACTCTGATCGACAGAGGACTGCGCCTGTCGATAAAACCGAGCCGGGGCGAAGAAGAAATCTAAACCCGTTTCAGTTATAAATCAAGAGGGAGAAACCACCTCCGGTTTTATTTCGACAATATCCGAATTCAGAAAATTATTTCAAAGCTTCCCAGGGCTCATTGAAGCAGGGAAAGCACTCAGAAATGCAAAAAGCTCCGAGGAAAGATTAGACATCTACTTTGGTGTCATGGCTTCAGCCGCAAATCCCCATATGTATTCCAATAGACATCGTCAAAAATCAACTATGCTTTTTAGGAAACTGCACTGTTAATGATTTCATAATTCTTTTTCTTTTTTAGAATATATTTGCAGAATACATGATACTTTTAATCCATTTTGTTTTGATACATTAGAATTCATAATATTTAAAGAATACTTGGAATAAGTCTAAATTTTATTTACAAACATTTTTCAAAAATATTAAATGATATTTTCCTTTAATCTAGTTCTTCCTATATAATCTGAAAATTATGATAAAACTTTTAAAATTGGAAAATTAAAGGAAACAGCAAGGTGTTTCGCATTATGCAAAAAAAGGGAATATCCTAAGACTATAAATGTTAAATGTTAAATAGTGCCAGATTGTTGTCTCTTCATTTTTCTATTGAAAATGGTCACGTTTAAAGGATTTCACGGTAGCAGAGCTGATAAGATTGCCAAAATCCACGTTTTTTATGGCGTGGAAATTGAAGGGGGCTCTAGCTGGGCTATCATTCTCGTTATTTGATCGTCATTTAAGTTGAGGTCAGTTTATTACTTTTTTCCCTAATGGAATTGAAATGAAATATTAATAATTTATCAATTTACCACGTGTTCCTAAAAAATTCTTTAAATACACAAAAAATTAAAAAAATTATTTTTTTTTTCATTAGAAAAAAAAAAGGGGGTTTTTTTGATTTTTTAGAATATTTGGGTATAAAACGCAAACAATTGGTATGAAAGAAAAAAATTTTAAAAAAAATTTTAATTTGCCGAGGAACCCCCTGTATCTCGGAAAATTTGTTTAAAAAAAGGGATTGCATTATTCTTATTTGTACTGAATTGTTTCTTTTGGAGTAATGACAAATACTGGGGCTTTTAGTTTTTTCCCCTTTTGTAAAAAAAAAGTTATATCCTTAGCCTTCGATAACCTTACTTTTTTTTAAAAAATTTCGAACTGCATAGTGTTTAAATTCTAAGATTACGCTCTATTTTGTGCGATGATGAACTGATTTTGTGCTGATTTTGACATAAGATAAGGCTTTTACGAAGCCAACCCTTCGATCAACATTAAAAACAATTACAAAAACCTTTTTCCTTTCCCAACGCCAGACCCTCAATTGATTTAAAGATAACTGTGACAACAATTTATTTTGTTTGACTTTTTCAAAACGAAGAACGATTTTTAGCTTCAAATACCACCCCCCCGCTTTTTGGACGGCCCCCAAAAAATTCTCTTTTTTTAAAACCTAACACAAATCAGTTCCCCGAACGATTTTCTGCATTTAACATTCGCAAAGTGGAAGAGCGATTTTTTGGAACTTGGTCGTCTAGTTTTTTTTTATACTATTCCGACAATTTAACAAAAAAGGAAATCCCTTTTCCAAAGATTTATTACGGCAATAAGAGGCTATTTGAGGGGTTTTTTTCCCGGGCTACTTAAAAGCAATTTTGAAGATTTACCGAAAGCAGACGGCATTTCTACGTTTTTTTTACACCAAAAGGCACATGATAATAAATTTTGACCAAAAACTGAGGAATCAACAAAAATTTAAAGGAGGAGAAGCATTTTTGTCAATGAAAAATTTTACAACTTGCTCATTTCAAGACCATCTGATTTTGTATTCGAGTTTTAAACGTTCAATAGCCGTCTGAACACTCCGTTCTTTGTATGTTGTACATAAAATGCGTACACGAATAAATAGGCGAAAGAAAAAAAAAAAAAAGAAAAAAAGAGGAACACATTTTTTAAATAACATCTGTTAGACTATGTTCTATTATATTTATTTTTCAAAAGATTTTAAAGTTTTGCAAAATTTTCCGAATTATTTTTATAAAAGAAACTTATATAATTTTTTTTAAAAAAAAATTTTAAATTTCAAAAAAACAGGAAATCCCAAAATTGAGAACTTTCTAAGTGTACTGTAATATTAACAAAACAAAAATTTCATTCTTGTTTCTAAGGTTTTGTATGTCAGGCATTTTTTTTTTAGTGAAGAATTTTGTAATATCTTTTTCTACAAATTTGAAAGAAAAAAAATCGGGGTTTTAGTTTTTTGTTTCAAAAAGACTCAACCTTATACATAAATGTCATAATAAAAATGTCGAAGTAAATTTTTGATTTTTAAAAAAAAATTCGAAGGACTAAATTGAGATAGTTTTAAAAATCTATAACATATTTCTGTAAATTTTTTGTTGCAAATATCTTCTTTTTTCCCCGTTTTTTTGTAATTTTTTACACGATTAATTATTTTTTTATTCATGTTTCGATACAAAATTTTAAATTTTGTTTTAACTAACGTTAGATAACAGTAAAAATATGTTTCTGTACAGCAATACATTGGGTAATTATGAACAAATTTTCATCAAAAACTGAACGCAAAAATTGCTTAAAATTCTGCAGAAATATACTTTTAAGCAGTTTTATAGGTATAAAAATTAATAAAAATGCAGAACTCAAGTATTTTTAAATCAGGCAGATGCATCGCTATACGTGTATTAGTGTAGAAAAAAAAAAAAAAATGCCTTATGGGGGACTGCCAAATGTACTGAAACCGTTAGAGTACTTTTGCACAATGAAAACACATTATTCAGGTGTCAAACTTTTGCTGATAACGTAAATTACTCATATAAATCCACCTTGAAATGTAGAAATGTCAGAAATAGTCTGGAAAATTTTAAAATTACGAAAAATACATATATCCTTGCTTCCAGAATTTTCTGACGCCATATTTGGCAAGCTTTATTACAATGTCTGTAGATGGCGCCACGTGTATGTAATCTACGTACAAAATTTTTAAAACGTTACTTTAGAATAAAATTACCGCATAAACTGCTTAAATTCACATTAATAATACTATATTTTATGAAAAAAATATTTTGCTACACGAATGATGACTTTAATCACTTCAGAAACACTAATTCAGCTTTTTTTTTCAAGAAAAAGGGGGTGGGGGGTTAAAATAAAGTAACCCTAGAACTACGTCAAGAAATCACTCCCCATGACATCCTTTCGAAAAGGCAACGGTCAAGTGACCTTGAGATCAGCTGACTGTTAGTCTCTGCTTAAATTTTAGAATGACCGGTAGAAAGGGAATCGTTTGAACAGGACAGCTATGGGGGGAGAGGGGACTCTATTT
Source organism: Trichonephila inaurata madagascariensis (assembly GCA_019973955.1). Lineage (NCBI taxonomy): Eukaryota > Metazoa > Arthropoda > Arachnida > Araneae > Nephilidae > Trichonephila > Trichonephila inaurata. The sequence continues at coordinate 85,087 of BMAV01004741.1, read as the reverse complement.
TTAGCACTGATAGTGGGGTGACTCTGGGGAACAGTGGTCTGCAAACTTTTTCTATATATATATATACTCACAGAGCTTCAAGAACAGGGGTGGCAGACTTATTCGGGAAGAGTACCACAATTTGATAAAAAAAAAATTATGAGTGTCGCTTCCAACATTTCACAATATGGAAAAGTAAAAAAGATATTACTTATAGGCTTATTATGGAATTTTTACACAAATAGCACATTTTTTATAATGCAAGAAATTTAAAAATAAGATGAAGTGCAAATTTAGATTTTATTATTAATAAACTTTTTACAGACTCAATTCAGTCAAGTTAGGTACAAAATAAAAACGAGTAACTTGAAACAATTAATTTTAAATAATTATTAAACAGTTAGTATTTACTTAATGTAGCTTTTGAATTACTATTTTTTTTACCACGTCATCTATATTAGGTTTAAATTTTGCAGATGCTACCAAAATTAGGTTATTATAGGTGCACATCAGCTAGTTATATGAATAATATTTATGTTATTTTGTTCATATCAGAAAACATTTATTCACACATACCTATTTTGCTCTAACATACCTATTTTGCTAGACAACCCTACTTCAATAAAATTGTAGAAAATTATTTATTATGTATTCAAATTTCTTTTAATTTTTCAGTATGTCTTTGCGTGCCCCCGGTACAACTGCACCGTGCCCCCGGACCACCACTGCCCTAGAACTAGGTTATTTTGTCCAGCCCCTAGAAATAGAAAGTATTTTTGTCGAACCCTATTCCACACACACTTTTTTGTAAAGACAATTAAAAAAAGTATTGCATCGATTATTAAAAATTTTAATCTCTACTTTTAATATAATTTACTAATTAATAATATTAATCTGTGATCCAGGTTTCACCCACCCATTCATTATGTTTAGAAACTAGAATATGTGCTTGATTTTTTCACACAAACCGTCGAAGTCTAAGCCCGTTGAAATTAACTCTAATCGTTTTACATATTCTGAGCTTAATTTTTTCCTATACTTTGTTTTTTGTAGCCACTTATGCCAAGAAATATTTTTCACTTATACACATTGTTCTGAATGGCATTAAAATGTTAAGAGGAATACTGAGTATTTTGTATGAATTTGCAACAAAAGATTTAGGAGCTTTTCTTGCTTAAATTTAGGGTTGGGACATCAAATCTGTTGATAGGTCGATAAGTCGTTACCTCTCCCTTATTGTAGGTATTTTCCCAACAAATGTCAAAAGTTGCACTTTCCTTTTGAAAACTATTTAGTTTTGCAAGACATTGTACTAACGAGTATACAATTATCTCTTGGAACCGGGATAGTAAACAATAAAATTTTTACAATCTATTAGGTAATATATAAAAATAAGACATTTTTTTACATCCTTTTTTATATTATAATAAAAGATTAAAAAGTATTGCAAAATAAATTTTTATGTTGAAATAAAATTTTCAGTTTCTTAATGACAGGAATGAGCTTTAAATTCTTGTGGGGATACTAACTTCATAGAGAACGTGAATCCATTTTGCATACACATTTATAATTTTTTTTTTTTTCGATTTATTTATTGTGACTCGTGGAACTCCAGGGTTCCGTGAAACACAGTTTGCAGACTACAGTTGTGGAGTGTATACTTTCTTAGTGGGTGAAAAGTCCGGAATTGTCATTTGATGTTTAACGTTACTCTGCAAAGTAACAAGAGGGCTATTGATCACAAACCTCGTAATTTTGAACCATGGTCAAGTGACATGGATGACACCTGAGTTGGCATCCCCTCTCCTAACTACCACACCACACCAAAGGGAGGACGATTTAGCTCTCGACAGGTTTAGAGTGCATCGCTGCCCTACACGGCGGATTTTTAGTGGTTCTGGGCTCGAACTCGTGACAAAGCCAACCACGATCCGATACCTATACCATACGGCTACCGCGGCCACAAAAGAGTGTTGTAGATTCCGATAAAGCAGTGCTTCTCAAACTTTCAATATTTGGGGACCCAAATTTTTCAACCAAAATTTTTCATCCCCCCCTTTCCCACAATTTTATTGAATGCAATTATAATGAATTTTGAAGGTAAAACCCCAGTACAATACGACTTTTTAATTAAAAGTTTATTTTAATTACAAGATAAACATTAATTTTTGTATATGACAAGACCAGATGAGTCACTAGAATTTCTAAACTTTTTAAAATATTGAAAAATTTAATTATGAAAAAATTTTGTACCATTTTTTGATACATTTATAAAAGTAGTGAATTTTTAGGTGAATATGTATTTCCCATTTGTTTCTTATATAAGAATGTTTCCACACACACACACACACTTTATATAATTTTTTTAAATTGAAAAATTATTTTATTAAATTGATAATTTTTTTAAATCTTTTTTTTTTCGATTTTTCGCGATATGCTCGCCTTTTCCCCAAAAGAAAAGGGTTATAAAACCCCCTCCTGGGGGGGGGCCCACAGTTTGAGAAACGCTGCGATAAAGATTTTATTTGAGTTTTGAGAACACAACTTAAAAAAACAGTAAAATGAAACAAAAAAATTATTTGAGGAAAAAAAACCCGCGATTTACAAAAGTTTTTGGCCCACAGCGAAAGGGAAAGATTTGATAATTTAGGTATAAAATGAAGGAGAACAATTGGCTGGTTAATAAAAAAAGGGTGGTTGTGCATTTTTTCAAAAAATTTTAATTTTTTCTTTTTTTAAACCCTCCAATCTTTTGGCCCCCAAATCTTTTTGGCTTTCCTAGGCATGTGCCTAAAGGGAAAAAGGCGGGCCTGATAAAAGAGAAATTTATGAAAAAAAACGGTTTTTTTTCGGAAATGGTTTTTTAACCCCATATTTTTACTCCCAAGGCCAGTTAAAAAAATTATTTTGGGGAGCAAAGAAATTTTTTATTTATTTATTTATTTTTGTTACCCCAAAAACATTTTCCCGGTCACTTCATTTTTTTTGGATTCCAATCATTTGAATTGTTTTTATATAAGAGTTACGATGTTAATTAAATATTTTTTTCAAAAAACCGAAAATTAATAAAAATTTTTTGCAAAATTTTTAAATAACATAAAAGTACAATTTTTTAAAAAGGGGTTGAGTGAGTGAATATTAACGTCGTCCCTTTTATTATCGGGGAAAACTTTGGAAAAAACCCGATTTTCCCCTTAATTATAATCGGTGACGAGGACGACCCCCGAGCTCCCCCTCTACTCCCCAACCACCCCAAACCCGGAGGAGGTTTGAACAGAGACATGTGGAAGCGGAAAAGGGAGTGGTTAAGGTATGGGATCGTGGTTCCTTGTCACGCGAGTTCGAGCCCAGTTTCCCCAAAAGACCCCCCGGGCATGGGAGAGATGCACGTTAAATTTTTTTGAGAGCTCAAACGCCCCTCCCGGGGGGGTGAGGTGGGTTAAAGAGAGAGGGGGTACTGGGCCTCAGGTGTCGTCCACGTCACTTGACCATGGTTCAAAATTACGTGATCCGTCCCCAAAAAGCCCTCCCCGGTGTAGGGGAAAGTGCAATATTCACCATTAGTCATCGTTAATGTGTACGCCGAGATTGGGAAAAATTTCCCTCTTTCCCCTGAATTTGAATTAATCGTTGAAAAAAAGGTCGCATAACAATAAAACCTGAATATTTTTTGGGTTGTACACATGAAAAATGAAAATTCAAGTCTGTACTGTTATTGATTTTAGTAAAAATAATAATAATTTGATATTTTAAATTTATTAGATAAAATAAAAGATTAGCTTCTATATAATATAATTGTGGGTTTAAAAAGGGATTTTTTTCTAAAAAAAATTTTAATAAGTCCTTTCCTAATTATTTAAAAACATATTGTTTAATTTTACGCATGTTTTGGTGTTTTGGTAACCAAATAACAGCCTTTAATGTAGTAACCCAGAAAATAGGCTACATTATGTGGATCCTGTTTAAGAAAATGTAGATGGTAGAAACAAATTGTACTTAAATTTGGATTTCGGGAATTGCCTTATAAAGAAACAGTCATAAAAAAAGAATATAAATAAAGTTTCTTTTTTACGAGCTTTTTAAAAAAAAAAACGTCATTTTTTTTTCTGTGAAAATGGCCCTTAGAGCACTTTTTTTTAAATTTTTTAATTTAAATACATTTCCATTTTTTTTTTTAAAAATTTAAAGTTATTTTTTTCTGGGATTTTATGAAAATACGAAAAACCGTGTGTACTAAGAATTCCCCTTTTTGAGACATAAACTGAAGACAAAAAAAAATATCCTTTTGTTCTCCCTTTTTTGGGCCCCCCCAATGGAGAGGGAGGGAAAGAAACCAATTTGTGGTTTTTTCGACTGCTTGACCCCCGTTTGCCCCTTTTTCACTGTTCCAAGACGAATATTGCTCATCGTACATTTATGCAGGAAAAAAAATTTGATTCTAGCTGTAAATTTTGTTTCCTTTAGCTGTTTGAAAGTAATTTCTACTCCTCCCAAGATTTTTTCCCCTTCTTTTTTGTCATCCCAAAGAATCAGCTCGTTGGCTTCTTCATATTTTTAAAATCCAGTTAATTGTATTGATTTAAAAAAGTTAAGGTTAATTAAATATCATCAATTTAACGCAAATTAAAATTATTAGTTAAAATAAAAATACATATACTAATAAAGGCTGAAATTTTGCTTTATAAAAAAAGTGTTATTTTTTACATCAGTATATAATTTTTTAATTTTGATTAAGGCCACTTTTTAAGAATAAAACTTTTTTAAATTATTAATTTAAACCTTTTTTTTAGATATTATCCATAAAAAATTATTACATACTTATAAAAAAAAAAAAAAAAAAACAAAAAAAATTAAACTATTTAATCACAGAACAGCTAACCATGAATTGCAGTACCAATAGCGGCCCAAAATGATGTATGACAATTAGACTTATTCTATTTCTGCATATGTAAAAATAAAAAATTTAAGTTTTTTAAATTTTAAAACAGTTATTGATTTTTTAACAAAAAAAATGATTAATTATTTACCATTGCATTGCAGTCAGAGATTAGCCCTATATGATATAATATAGGTTAAAAAAGATTTTTTTCTCATAGAAAAAATTTCAAAACTATTTTACAACCTTCCCTTTTTTCAGTTGGGAAAAAACGTATTAAAAAAATTTCAGATTTACTGTCATTATTCTTTTATTTTATGTCTTTTTTCAAATTTTTTAAAAGTGTTTTTCTTTGGGTTTTCTTTTGGGGAAAATATGAAAGGGTTTTCATTCAATAAAAAATTTTTTTTCTTTTTCAAATAAGCTTGAAATTTTTTTAAGATACTCATAATAAATACTTACCGTTCTATAAAAGTTTTAAAAAAATTTAGATCTGAGAACTTTAGCCTTTTTTAAAAAATTTTGTTTAAAATTTTAAAAAAGTTCATATTTCTTCCAGGTTTCCCCAAAATTTTAAAAATATTCATGCTTTTTTTTACGGGTTATCTATTACAAGAAAAATTTTTAAAATTCAACAAGGAAACATGTTTTCAATTCCATAGAACTTTTGGGGAAATGTCATAAAAAGGAAGTTTTTAAATTTGGGAAAATTTAATTTGATGAATATAATATAGTCGGCCCTCCATTTTGCGGTAGGGGAAACCCCTATTTCCCTTTGGGAAATTTTTATTTCCCCCAAACTTTTTTTCCCGAACATTTTATGATTTTCTTCCAAAAAACCCCCAAATAAAACTAAGGGCATTTTTTTTTTATTTATCGAACTTTTTTTCTTGAATTATGTTTTTCTCTGTCTTTAAAAAATTTCTGACCTTTGTGTGATGAAAAAATGCAAGTAAAATATTTGAAACGATTAGAGTTGAATTTGTGTGAAAAAATACGCCTGATGAGTGTATTTCCCCTACACCGCAAAAAATGCGAGGGAAAGAGAGAAAACACTTTTTTTAAACCAAAAAAAACTCAAACAAAATTAATAGACTTAACCAGTAGTTAAATTAAAGGACACGCATTCTTCAATACTGGTCATAAAATATGCATGTTTAAAATTACTTGTAGGCTTAAAATTGAAAAATATTATTAAAATTCTTTAATCGTAATACAAAAGTACTTTTTTAAAGTTGGAAATATACTGAGTATTTCTTGACAAATTTGTTTATTCCCCCTGCTTTCCTAGCTGAATTCTTTTTGATAGGTAAGATTTGTAAAATAAATAGATATTAACTTACAAAAAAGGTATGTGAACAATTAATTTTATAATAATGTATAGTTATGTGAATTTAAAATTTGTTTTTAGTGGTTTTTAAACTAAATTGAAAGATAAATCATTTCACGAAATTTTCCAAATAACGAACTTTTTTTCAGGTTTAGCGACGACTGTAATTTAGTGAAATTTTTGTCATATTTTCAGGCGCGTATCGGAAATAATAACATTAATTTGTGTAAAACAAGAAATAGATGTGTTTGAAAACAGAATTATACAAACTATTTGTGAAAAAATTGCTCTAGGTTATTTTCTTAGAAGAGTAACATTTTCTTGTGAAAGACTCAAATTGAAAATGATTATTTCCTGATGAGTATCCTTACATAGCAATTTCAAATACAATTTGTATCTAAGATATGAGTAGAAAGAAATGTATTGCATACCTATCAAACAAAACAAAAAAATTGAATCAAATACGCTAAGCAAATATAAAAGATATCTGTACGAAAATACACTGGTGTGCAAAACTTAAGCAACAATGTAAAAATTTAGCAGATAGCCATGAAATTGCAGAAAAGGGGGTCTGGAGATCAGTACAGTGAACACGTAAATCAATAGAAACGTCATGCGTATGCAAATATCAGGAACAAAACGTCAGAAGCGATGTGAGCGTACGCAAACGCGTGATGTCCGCGCGCTGCTCAACAGTAGAATAAAATGAAGGACGGAGACCCAATTCAACATATTCGCTGCAAGTGCCAGTGAGTCAGTTCGTGAAATATGGCTAGAAGAAATCACCCCGGATGACTTCACACGGGAAGAATGATCGGAAGCTGGAGGAGGGGCGTAAGTCACCAGGTAGCTGCAGAGTTCGGAATCAAAAAAAAGTGTCGTTTCCGGGGCGCTTGAAAGCGTTCCAAACCACAGGTACAGCTGTTAGAAGGGTTGGTGGTGGCCGCCCGAGGACGACAACTGCAGGGGATGAACGATATATCATCCTGCAGGCGAAAAAAGGTCAACAGCAGTCAGCAAGCGCCATTTCTAAGAAACTCTGTACAGCAACAGGTCGACAAGTGTAGCGGTTTACTGTGGCCAGACGCCTTCACAAAGGGAGCCTGTTTACCCGCCGTCCTGAACGCTACCTCCCGTTGAAAGTTGGCCACCGAAGCCACCGTTTACAGTGGGCCAGAGAGCACAAAAACTAGACAACTGATCAATGGAGTCGTGTCCTCTTTACGGATGTGAGTCGGTTCAGTGCCAGAAGCGATTCTCAACGCGTTTTGATTTGGAGAGAGATCGGGACCCGGTTTTATCCCAGTAACATCAAGAAAAGACACCGTTACGGTGGTCCTGGAGTTCTCGCCTGGGGAGGCATTATGCTGAACGGGCGAACTGAGCTTCACATTTTCGACAGAGGGTCTGTAACCGGGGATCGCTATTGTGAGGAGGTACTTCTTCCCCATGTGCGTCTTTTCCGAGGTGCCATTGGCCCAGACTTCATTTTTATGGATGACAATGCACGGCCACATCGCACTCTTGCTGTTGAGGAGCTGCTGGAAAGTGAAGATATCACTCGAATGGATTGGCCAGCGTGCTCCCCAGATTTAAATCCCATCGAACATGTGTGGGATGCTTTGCGGAGACGTATTGCCACACGCTTACATCATCTGGAGAACAACCAACAACTCCAACAGATGTTGATTGAGGAATGGGCACTCCTACCTCAAGAGATGTTGCACCAGCTGGTTCTGAGTATTCGGAGACGGTGCGAAGCAACCATTGTAGAAAGGGGAGGGCATATACCATATTAAGGAACATCTGCTTGTTGTTCTTCCTGTTGGATAGACAATCATGAGTCACGATACTATGCGTTCAATAAATCTTGTTTTTGTTTGATTCCATACCGTATGCCTTGTATTCCTTTTTCAGCGCCGATGCTTTTGTCATCCTTTACGTACATAATACTCTCCCTCATTTCAGAATTTCATGTCTCTCAGATGATTTTTCGTGAAGTTATGGCAATAAACCTGTTGCTTAAGTTTTGCACACCAGTGTATAACTGGAGGTCTATTAAATCCTTCCACCAAAAATTAAATTTCCTTTACAAATTTCATCTTTATTCTTAACCCTATGGGCAATGTTTATGATACCCAATAAAATGTAAATGTACTTGTTCATTCACTTGTGGATACCCCAAAATATTTGCACGGATTTAAAAAAAAATAAATAAATAAAAGACTGCGCATTCATTTCCGCGGCAATTCTAAAAGACAGCACTTACGAAACTTTCTCCCCCATTCAACCAACACTTTACCCCGTTGTCCTCACCATTTGATTATGGTTTTGAATAGTTTGTTTATTTTATTGCAACTGCGCATGCGTTCTGAAACCGACTATATCTGTCAATCATTTCTTAACCACACCCCGTTGCTATAGTAACGACGGGTCGCTTTGAACCCATCCGAGTTGCAAACAACGCCATCTGTTGGATAAAGGTAGTTTTTGAAAATATGGTCGTGGCCATACGAAAATACGTAATTAAATTCTTTTGTTTGAAAATATATTAAAAATCATAAAAAAAAATCGTCAGTTAAAAAGTAATAACACTTTTTTCAATAAACTGTGAAAATAAAATTTTTATGAAACATATATTTCTTAACAATACTAAAATATATAATTTTTTGAAAAATAAAGTAAAGAGGAACACATATTGGAAATTAAAAATTTATTTCCAAATAATTATATACTGTTTAACTTCAAAATATTAATCCAATAATTTCATATTTTAACGACAAAAATTACAATAAATTTGAGGTAATAGAATTTATTCATTACAAAAAGGAAATAAAGTTATTTATTATAAGCAAATTTATTAAAAAAAAATAGATAAAAAGGTGTATTTGTGTAATGATTTTACAGATTTTTTTATAGTTCGTATATGCGTATGAACGTAAGCAAATAAAAATAATAAACATTATCTAATTGAAGCAAAAGGAACAGGTTTTAGAAATATGTAATGTACCAGAACGATTTTAATTAGTATGGGACTTTTTGAAAACAATGATTTAATCATTTTTTACTAAAAGAATGAAATAGAATTTAGAGATAAATAAGTAAAGGAGAGGAAAGACCTCTTACAAAAATAACTGTGTAAAGATTGAACGTACTACTGAGGAACGGGCATAAGAGGGAATTCTAGATAAGTGGGAACTCTTCCGCGTCCCCCTTTGAATACAAAAAGAGACCTATCAAGTGATTGACGTTTTTGGATTCTAATACACACCACGGTTACCCGAACGCTGTTAATGGAGGGAAAGAACTTGGGCGCTACTCCAACTATCGCCGTCCTTTAAGGAGCTGTTCTTTTTGGTAGAGTAAATGAGAAGTGGTCGATGATAATTTTTTTGAGATGTAAAAGTGTATACATTTTTTAAGGAATATAATTATAAGATAATAATTATGTAGATTTGTACGGCAATGAGATCCACGCATTTAAAGTGGAATACCTTATAGTATAAAAAATTCCTTTATTTTGCAGAGAAGGGGAGTTAAAATGCTATGCAGTCAGTTGGTATTCAAATGTGTTAAAATCCTTTTGTATTCATTTTTTTTTTTTGGTTTAAAAGTATTTTATTTTGAAGGCATTTTTCAATGCAATTAAATCAAAATTATTTAATTGAAAGTACCTCATATTTCTTACAGAAAATGTTGAAAACAAACAAAAAAGAAATTTTAAATGTGTCAAATAGTATCATAAGTGACGATTTTTATCGATATTCATAGTTTAAAAAATAATTCGAAACGAACCACTAGTTAACTGAATTTCGCTTTGCTTTACCTGACGAAGGAACAAAGACAGAATTTTCGATGCTTGAGACAACGCTTAGTGAAGGACGAACCTTTCCTTCTGTTTTTTTTCCCAAGGGAATACTGAGAAAAAATGCAATCAAAAACTTAATTGCTCTTATAAAATTGAGAAAAGAAATCTCCTCTTCAACTTTCTCAAAATATATTTTAATATTTATTGCTAACAATAACGTACTTTTATGTGCATTAGAAATTAGATATAAAACGATTCAACAGAAAATATATTAAAATTTTTATGGTAGCTCAGCGTTGAGACAAGTCAGTTATAAGTATTATTAATAGAAAAGATCTGATATTCAGTAACTATTGTAATAATGGGACACACACACACTTAACATTCGAAAACATAGGAAATGGGAAAGTTGATCAGTTACTTTTAATTTCTTTTTCAGAATCATCAATATTCGTCACAATCTATTATTTCTCACAACTTAAAGGTTACTATAATTTTAGATGACGAGAACTCTATAAAAGAATAAATTGAAATTTTATCGATTCAAACTTTTATTTAGCTCTCAACCCAAAGAATAATCCCAATAAGTATTCCAAACTTACGGTACAATGCTTGGAAGAAATATCGAAACGTCATCTGCTGTCGCAAATTATTCATACGTGAACAGAAATCAGTTACAAATTTAAAATTGCAAAAAAATAAAATAAAATAAAGGATTAAGAGCACAATATATCACATTTTAGTCTTCTAATTTAAAAAATAAGCTTGTATTTATAAAATACATTTACGTATTTTGATCATTCCTTTTTTAACTATAAAATAAAACCCTGCATTTTAACACAGAATATTAACATATCTATTGAATGAAAGCTATAAAATTTTAAGAATGTTGTATAATGAACTGTTACTTATATAATATCCACAGTAAATTTTGAATTTTTTCTCCAGAAAAATAAAATAATAAAACTTTCCAATAAATAAACAGTTATACCCATTCCGATAGATGACGCTGTGCAAGACCCATAGATGGCGTCCTGACAAAAAAAAGATTACAAAAAGGCTAATTTCGTTTTTGCAAAATATTTTCACGAGAGCAATTATTTTTACTTGTGTAGACTAACAACTGTAAACTAATAAGCCTAACAAAAGGTATTAAAAATAACTATTCAGTGACAATTTACTTTAAATATATTGTACTCTCGGGGATACCGACTGTTGCATTTCTCCTCCACTAGAGAGCGGTGTGCCCGCTTAACCTATTTGCTTTGCCCTTTCTTTCTGCTCTTGTTACTTCTTGGATACCTTTTGCTACTGTTAAATTTTACGATCGAAAATTCACATTGGAAACGGAACTAAAGACATTACCTTTAAAAGTTTAAATATCTTTTCTTCTAATCTTTTGGAATTTCATGTTAGTTTCAGTGAGTTTTAATTAAAGGAATTTTTTTAGAAACACCATAGTATATATAAAAGCGTATTTATTTTAAAATCCATTTCAAGAAGAAAAATACTTCTTTTATTTAGAAAATTCATGACTAACTTACAACAACGGGGTACTCTAATAACATAATAGGAATATAAAAACATAAAATGAATTTTAAGTGAAAAAATGCGTTTCTATTTTATTTTATCTTTTTTGACACAATTACATTATATGTATAAGATAATATTTTTCACTCAAATAAAATATTTCATATTACTTTGAAGTTAGTGTGGATTATTTAAAAACAGCTAATTTATACAGATTTAGTTTATTTCTGGTTACATACATGTCAATTTTCCAGAAATGTTGAAAAGGCAATTTTTACTTTCATAAAAAAAATCATGTCTTTTCATTCTATTTTACATTAAAATCATTTTATTTCGCTTATTACTATATTCAAATTACAAGACTTAAATTACATTAGCTTTTAAAAAAATTTACTCCATTTCTTAAAAAATCATAAGCTTCCTTACTGTACCCTTACAAACTTGACAAGTTCTGCCTAATTTTTAGATTTTAAAGCAAAAGTGACTTATGAATTCATAATGAACAACACGAGTAAAAAATTTTTAATATTACAATTTTGGGAAAGTTTTACATGGAACTTTATTAAAATGATAAAGCCAAAAAATAAAAATTAAAGTGTTAACTGGTAATTTTTTCTAAGTTTTAAATTTTTCTGTAATGTTCAAAATAGCTTAATTATTTATCGAAAATTTATGGTGGAAAAAGCATTTAGTAGTTCAACTTATGTTTGACCGTGTTTCCGATTACGAAAAAAATTTTGTGTGTGACTTTTTTTAAAAAAAAATATGCATTTTTTCTCTGATCCTTCCTTTTGTGGTATATATTTTCGTCCAAATTTAACCAATACCTATTTCTTAAACAAATAGCTTCTATATGAATTTCTCGCACACATTCCACAAAAGTAAAAAATAAGTTAAATGTTTTCTTAAAATCCAACTTTTGAACAAAAAATAATTTCAATCATAAATTATCCATTTTTTTCCAACAAAAATATATCTCATTAAAAGTATTTTTATTCTAGAACATTTTGAAAAAAGTTTGTGTATGTTAGGTGCGCAGCGCCATCTAGAACCAAAAAGATGTGTTGTGGTTGTAGTAAATATGCGTGAAAATATATATATATAGTAGATTGTTTATTATTGTGGAGGTCTTAAACTGTGTCCAGTGGACCCCTTGGGATCCGCTGCGCCTTTCTAGAGGGTCCACGAAGGTCTTTCATCTGATGTTAAGATTCTCATTTTTACAGACTAAAAGACCTTGTGAAAAATTCGAACATTTTTCATCCTAGACTAGATCTCTAAATCGTTAATCCCCTTAATAATAATCCCCTTAAAATTATTTACCGGAGTATATATTTCAATCACGAATATTAATTTTATTTTTTAATGTTTGCAGCTACATAGACATAACTAAAACGTACTATTTTCAAAAAATATATAGTAGAAACACATGTGCAAAGATTTAATAACTAAATACACATAGCGCGCCAATACGAAAGCGATTACATCAGCAATACTTAACCTGAGGCCCACCGAGCCTTAACCCCTTCGTGACGGGCAGTTCAAATGTGCACTTTACGAAGATGCTGTGGAGGGACGGGCGATGGAAATGTGCATTTTTAGCTGGAACGTTTTTTAATGACCCCTAGATGGCCCCCTATGTCCATTATATTGAAATCAACGTAGCTAGAGTAACTTGACCTTCAGTTAGTTTACATTCTGCCTGGATTTGATATTTTGCACATCAGCTGAGTATGGGGAGGGGTAATTGATATGGCGTGAAGTGAGAATATATTTATGGTTTATTACACGCCATATAAATAGTAAAAATGAATGATAATAAAAGGTTAAACATATTTTTAATTTACAGCATTATAAAATATTATAAGAATTACTAATTACTTAGGTTGAAACATGGAAATTGAATAAAGGGAGAAGCACGTCTTTCCTCGTGCGGGGCCAGAGAGCGTTGTTAGAGCAAAAGGTCCGTTCATATCAGTTCACTTCTTTCTGCTCGCCTTTGGGTTTCCCAAAAGAAGGGGAATAAGTGGGTGCCAGGCCCTAGTATTCCCCCCACCACCACCCCAAGTCCCCGGGCTTGAAAGTCTGGGTTTTTCATATGATGAAAAGTCCTTTGATTACAGTTTTATGAAAATTCACAAGTATTTTGGGGTTGAATCTGACCTTCTACCGGAGCGAGTCGCCACTGGTAGCAATTTTGATCAAGTCTAGGAGGAAGTAAAAACCGGATGGTTACTTTTTTTGTACGGGGAAGGGGCCCTTTGGTTGAGTCTGTGTCATTCAACAGAAAAGTTGGCTTAAGTTGATAAAAATGCTGATCGGGGAGGTCCTGTCATTTATTTTGATTGTAAAGTGCTTGTCGGTCCTACTCAAAACTTCAAAGGGCCCTTTGATAGGGTGCTGTAAATAGGTTTCAACCCTCGACCCTAACAAAACAGGGGAGAGCGGGTTTTTGGGAGGGTTGTGTGCAGAAACACGAGGTAGATGAATGACAGGAAGCAGGAGTTGGTTTAAAGAGCCCGGGAAATGTTTCTCTCACCCCTTAAGAAAAAACCCGGGGGGATCAGTTGGGGTCTGACTTGAAGGTTCAAAGAATTCTCCTGGAAGAACAATGGTCTTTTTTAAAACCCAAAGCGCAGGATACATTGAGGTCCCCCTTTTGATGCACGTTCGCAGACCCAGCAGGACCACTGGTAGCGACTCTGTCCATTTTGTATCGTACCGAATAGTTTTTCTTTGAGGGTAGGGATGAATTTTATTTCAACCATACCATTTCAAAGGGAAGGGATGGTACGGAGTGGTTCGAATTGTTGTTTTCCCCGGCATTTGTTTCGGCTGTAGAGAAGACGAGACTGAACGGGCCTTTCCTTGGTCTGTGGTTATGATGGCAGGTACACCAAGCGCGATATCCAGTTAGCGATGAAGCTCTTTGCCACGGCTTCAGGGGGAGATTTTTCACTGACAATGATTTCCCGGGCCATCGGGTATAGGGGGATCAATGCATGTCAACAGGAAGGTAAGCTTACCCAGATGGGGGAAAAGGCCCAAACCAGATCGATATGGAGGGCTGAAATCTCAAGGGTTTGGGAGAAAAAAGGTTGTATGGGGCCACGGTATGAATCGGGTTTTTTGTTTCTTGGCAGGGAATGAAAGGACCGTGTCCATTTAGCAATGTCCTTCAAAAAATGGAGGGCCGACGAAGCGGTTTTGGGATGAGGCGTTTTGGGCCCGGGAATCCCCCAGGGGAAAAATTTAGGGAGAGAGCGAAATATTTCCCAAAGCGAAGTTCCTCTGGCACATAAGGCCGTACTTTTTCTACTAACATCACAGAAGATTTCAAGAGCTTTTCCCTTTTTTTGGGGGTTTTAATTTTTAAATGGATAAGTCATTGGAAGAAATTATAAGGTTTTAAGTTCCTCATTTTTTGGTTTGACTATCGGCTGGTTTTGGGAGATCATTTTGGGAAAGATTGGGGCATTAATTTTTGAGGGGGGCATTTTTCCACGGGAGTTATCAGATCCTGAAACATGTCTGATATCTGAGCTGAACTGCGATATGAAATCAAGATGGCTGAATTGAGGGGGAGAAACACGAGTCCGAGTTTTTTTAAAACCGAAAAAATTTAAAAAGGTCGATTACCCGGAATATTAAAAAAATTATGTCCTTTGAGTTTGGCGCCAAAAATTTTTTATTACTAAGTATATAGCAAGAATTTCCCTTCATAGTGCTGTATTTGTTTTGTTGCACCCAGTTAACGTGAAAAAAGGATATTTTGGAGGACCATTTTCCGTCAAGAATTTAATGAAACCCAACTGGGGAAAATTTGGGAGCCCAACCAGAAAAACAGAGCTGTTTGATCGGGGATGGGATAATTTGGGGTTGCAACGTTAGACAATGAGGATTTGTTTTTTGCATAAATGGGGTCTTGCTTCCTCGTTCCAAGGAACGGGACTTTTTATCTTTTTTTTTACAATTAGAAAAGAAAACTTGTTAAGAGGTGCTTGTGCTTCGGCTGCATGGGGAAAAAATTTAAAAAATTTAAAAAAGGGCCCAAAAAAACCCCTTTTTAGTTGGAAATAGTATCTGGTTTGGGAAAAATTTTTGCAATGGCTTAAATTTTATGGGGAAGTGGTTTAACACCCCTCTGGTGTTAAGTGAGAAAAACCCAGAAATTTTACAGATTTTTTTGCCAAAAACCCATTTTTTTGGGTTTTAAAATTTTTGGGGCAATCTCTTAAACGAGAAAAGATTTGATGTGGGGTCAAGGTTTTCGTCCCGGGGAAGATAAAAATGAGTAAGTCATCAAAATAGGGGTTTCCCCTTTGGGATGAAAGACTTGATGCATGTGTCTCTGAAATGTTTCCCCGGGAATTTTGAAGTCCGGGGCATAGCAGTATCCCTGATAGCCCAAAGGGGGGTAGTTACGGCTTTTTTTAGGAATTTTGGGGGGTGGATTTATTGCTATTTGATGAAAAATTCCGGGCCAAATCCAAAGTAGTGAATATAGTTTTTCCATACTTATTTTGAGTAGCCTTGGTGGGGGAAATGGATAGCGATGGGGAAATTTGAAATAAATTTTAAGCTCCGGAAACCACCCCAGGGTGGGATACTCCCCCATTAGATTTTTAACAACTTTAGTGGGCTTCCCCAGGGCTTTTTGACGAACGAATTATCCCTTTGCGCCATAACTCGAATTCTTTCTTTTTTAACAGTTTTTAAAATTGGGGGTGAGAGGCGACGAGGTTTTGAAAATAAAAAAGGGCCTTTTAGTTTCTATGGGGATGATAAATTTGATTCGAAGTATCAACATTTATCGGTTGTGAAGGGTTAATTAATTCGGGATATTTTTTTTAAACCTTATCGAATTTTAGTATTCCCGACTAATATTGATAGGTTAGATGCTACAGACTTTTAAATTTTTTTGGGTTGGCCGTCTGAAGAAAAATTTAGGGGTTGGGGCGATAACTCTATGATGTTTAGCACGACAAGCAAATTAAAATGTTTTTAGGAAATCAACCCCAATGATTGGTTGGCGACATCTGGGGATAAACGGGAAAAACCAGGTAAATTGGGCGCCCTAAAAACCCAAAATTTGGAAAAAATTTGTTTTGTGCCATAAGTCGCATTTTGTTTTTCGGAGCGGTAAAAAAGTTAAGTCTTTTGAACTTTAGCATGAGGCGCAAAAATTTTGAATAAAAAAATATCCGCCCTGTATTTTATCAAAAAAAGTTATCTTAAGGGAAAAATGGCAAATAAAATTTGGGTTTAAAAGGGGGGATCGCCACGAGGCCAGGAGGGCGATCGCCATTCTTTTTTTCCGAACCGAAAAGAGCATGGAGTAGCACACTTTTTCGCCCTTTTTTGCCAAAAATTTTTACGGGGAAAAAAAATATCCATGTGTGGGTTCTTTTCCTTTAAACGATTCCCGGGGAATTACTGCGATTTCGGAAATGGTTTGAGTTGGGGGGGCTACGGGAACGCTTCACGAAACTAGTTAGTTCGCTTACTTTTCTGCGTGTTTAAACAATTTGTGGTTCTTTAAATTTTGGGGAGTTTTTTTTCAGATGTTGCTGCAAAATGAATTAATTCCGGGAAAAGCCCCGTTTTATTTTTCAGCAACAAGGGGTTTATCTTAAGTTTTATTGAGAACACAAGAATTGTTTGCGTTCCGTTAGGGGAAAAAGTCCGCCACAGCGATTTCAAGAGCGGCTCGTCAATATTATCGCCCCGGGGGGAGCGGGATGCGCGTAAGGCCGTTTGGGCCCCAATTTTAAACCCTGGGGGAGATTCGAAATTTGGAATCCTCACTTTCTGAATGTACCCCCGCGATTAAACGCTTTTTTTAAAACTTCGTACTTTCCGTTTTCAGGTGGTTTTAGAACCAAGTTGCTAACAGAATTTTAAAAAGTCTGACTCAACAGCAAAACAGAACATAATTAAGTTTTGTGGTAAAATTTAAAATTTTTTCCTAAATCGAACTGGGCCTCTAATCGCAAAAAACCATAAAACGCAGGGTTATGTTTCCAAAAAAGGGGGGGTTTGACTGCCACGGGGGTAAACTGGTTACTATCACATTCATTAGGGATGTTGGGAAAGGGAAAAAAAATCTTTTTTAAAAATATATTTTTTGTTTAAAAAAAAACGTTAGGAAAAAAAGAAATCGTATTTGCATAAAAAAATGAATACAGGGTTAAAAACTTACAGAATGCGGGTACAAAAAAAATTTTTCTTCGCAAAATGGGCAAACAGTTTTTGAAAAAAAAAATTTTTCGGTGTATGTTAAACGTGAGTGCAACAGAAATTTTGAAAAAACACACAGCAAACAAAATGAAAAAAAAAAGTATAAAAACTTACCTTTTTTTTCCCGGGGACAGCTCAGGCAGGAAATGATTTAAAAATGGGGAAGAAATGAATAGATTAAAATTAGAAAAAATTTAAAAATTAACGTTATTATCTTTTTAAAAAGAACTGGATGTTAACGGGTTGCGTTCACGCGGGTTTAGGTCACCAATTATGGCGTGAAGTGAGAAATATTTTTTACACGCCATATAAATAGTAAAAGAATGATAAAAAAGGTTTAAAAAATATATTTTATTTACAGCATTATAAAAAAAATTATAAGAATTTTTCTTAAAAACTTAGGTTGAAACATGGGAAAATTGAATAAAGGGGGAAAAAACGCCTTTTCCCTCAGGGGAAAAAGAATTGTTAGAGCGAGTGTTCCCTTCATATCAGTTCACTTTCTGCTCGCCAATTGGTTCCAGTTGAGGGAAAAGGTGGGTGCCGAGGCACGCCACAATTGAAAGGTCAACAAAAAGAGCCCCGACTCATAAAATTTCCCCCTTGGGGATGAAAAAACTTTTGCGCCAAAAATCATCGAAATTTTTTTTATTTTTTTTCTACGTGTGCGGTTTTTAGCGTCAGTTCTGCAAGATTTTGTTGTTTTCGGATATATTTCGCGTACTTTTCTTTTTTTCAAAAACCTTGACTCCAGGTTTTTTTTGATTGTTTGAAGAATTTTCCTAACCTTAATATGGGAAAAAAAAGGGTGAAAAAACCAGTGTGTTAGCCCCAAAAACCGGGGTAAATAAATAAAAGAAAAGTAAAAAATTTTATGCTTGCACCATAAATGTGGACCCCGGGGGTTTTTCCATGCTTCGATTTTCCCACACTCCCTTTTTTTCTTTTTTTGTAAATAATTCAAGGTAATTTTTTTTTAAATTTTGGGAAAGGGATTAATGTGTTTTTTTCAATGAAAAATTTTTGAAAAAATGAATATGCTTATGAAATTTATTTCCCCCGGTAAGTCCCTATTTTTTATAATTTCATGTAAGTTAAAAAAAAACGTTATTAATTTTACTTTAAATATAACTGACAAAAAGGGAAAATCTAAAGGGGTACCCAAAAAATTACGACGTTAGGGGTGAAATTTTTTATTTATGCGTTTTTTTCTTTGAGTTTAGCGACAAAGGGCCCCCTCCTGAAGGGAGTAGTCCTTACGCATTCACCCCGTCCCTAGCGAGCAGCACGCAAAAAAAATGTCCTGAAAGGGTTAAACCGGTCACGGGGCCCCTTGCTCTGAGAAATTTACTTATTTAAGAGCAGTGGTTTTAAAAAAATTTTGGGGGGGAAATTTTTTTTCAAGAAATCAAAAAACATCAATTTTGATTTTTTCTGTCGGTTTGTACGGGCACGAATTGATATTCTTTTTCAATTTGGAACGATCACGGTTAGCGATAACAGACAAGAGTGCAACTCAATTTTGAAGCTGATGTCTTCAATCGATTGAGCTGAAATTTTGTATACACGTTTAGTTTGGATGACAATACATGTTTTGACTATTTATATTCCGATATCGAATTAGTTACTGTAACGATCTTGTTCAGGTGTTAAGGCGAGCAATAATAAAGGTGTGGGCGGGGGCGTAGCTCAGATGGTAGAGTGCTCACTTAGCTGGTGACAGGTACGGGGATCGATACCCCGCACCTACAATTATTATTTTTTCATGTAAAATATTTTTGAAATTCGTTTGATTTGTACAACGAGATATTTTACAATATTTCCACTCAGAATACGTACAAAGCATGTTATATTTTTACTGTTCTAGAGGAAACACTAAGAAAAAGATCTAAAAGCTATTTCTATTTACTTTGAAACTTTCTATGATATCTATTTACTCGATTCTAGTTTCTCCCGTAACACTTTTAATTGACCTAGTTACTGTAACGATCTTGATCAGGTGTTAAGCCGAGCATTTTACAATAACACGTGTCGCCGGACAGTGGCACAGATGGTAGAGCGCCTGTTTAGCATGCGAGAGTTACGGGATCGATACCCGCGCCTCAATTATTATTTTTTTCGTGCAAAATACTTTTTGAAATTTGTTTGATTTGTACAACGAGATATTTTACAATACTTCCACTCAGCATACGTACAAATGTGTGCTATATTTACAAGCTTTTATTTAACTTGCAATGTAAAATGTTCGGATGGAATCTTGCAACTCAATTTTGAAGCTGATGTCTTCAACCGATAGAGCTGAAATTTTGTCTACCCGTTTAGTTTGGATGACAATGTATGTTTTGACCATTTATATTCCGATATCGCAATTAGTTAAAAAAGACTAGCTGCATGGCCCGCCGTTGCACGGGCTTTCTCTACTTTTTTATAAATTTTCCCTTTCCTTCGCAAAATTAGCAATTCTAATACTCTTTTTTAAAACGACTTCCACTCCCTCCTCCTCCTCCGCTTCGCCATGTGTTGCTCGGGCTTTTATGGAATGTATAACTTAAAATTCCCTGTTTCCAAATTTTTTCTCTTTTCTTTGTTAGACAGCTTTATTCCCCGGCATTGCACGAACATTTCTAAATGCATAACATATTGTCATGGAAATTCCCCTTCCCTATCGCTATTAAAGCTCTCGAGTAAGTGAACATTCTCCGATGATTGTTAAACAGCTTGACACGTGCAGCTATCCAGTGGCAGAAAAAGTAATGAATTATTGCACAAAAAAATTCGTTAAAAAAGTTTTCGACATTTTATTTTTTAAATCCCTAACTGTAAAATATCAAAGTATGAGTTATTTAAAAATCATTTTCATATAAACGCATCAAAATTGATTCATTTTAGAAAAAATCATAAAATATGTAAAGTATCATTGTTTTGTAAAAATAAATAAAGGACATATTGTATCGTGACGAAATAAATTATCTTTCCAATAACAAAATTACTGGCTAAGTTATTAAATGTGCGAATAAAATTTTGAGTACTTTTTTAAAAAAATCATAAAAACTAAGCGATAATGTTGTTTCGAACTCGGGTACAAAAGTGACGAATCCAGGCCTCTAAGCGATCGATCCACGAAATCTTCCGAAAAAAAGAAATAAAAAAGACTGTTGAAATAAAAGGAAGACATATTCAATTTTGCATTGCGTTTTGTTAAAGTTAAAAAAAATTTTCCTGCTTCATTTTTAAGTTAATGCCTTCAAACTTCATATATTGATTCGAAACAACGATAATTTTTAAACAAAAATGTAACAAAAATAATGCTTAAATGTTTCTCGGTAAAAAGGGGAAAAAACAAAAAACACAATTTTTTTTTATAAATCGTAATTTTTAAGCATTTTTTCCCTCTTTGTACAGATTACAGATAATATCGTTCTACACACGGAAAAAAAATGTCTCATGAGATTATTTTTATAACTAAAGAAATTATTAAGTATTTAAATAAAATTTTGGGTATTTTTTGAAAAATCGAAAAAAAAAAAAAAAAAGGTTTTAGACATTTTATTTTTTTAAATGACTGATTCTAAAAGAAAAATGCATGGATTTTATTAGTGTAAAATATCATTTAATTAACGTGAAAGAAAATGCAATCGGAACGATTTAGAAAGCTTTTTCATAAAAATTTAGCGATTTTGAATCATTTTAGAAAAAAATCGTAAAAAATAGAAATTATAATTGTTTTGTAAAATAAATTATACCATATCGTGGCGAAGTAAATAATCTTTCCGATTCTGTAATTATTTTTTGGCTGAGTCTCATAAAAAAATTAGATCGTGCTTTAAAAACGTTTGGTATAAAAAAAAGAGGTCGGAAAATTGGAACTTCAACGCCTGGCGGGAAAAAAATGGCAATAATTATGCGTTTTAAGGATTTTAATTAATATCTTTTTAAATAATTGCAATATTGGAATATAAATGGTCACAACGGATTCTTCAGATCTTTTCCAATCTTTTGGTACCTTCGGCGAGTTTTGCGTCGTGCGGTTCATGAGAAGATACACCTAGTCTTATAATTGCATGCATTTGTTTACTATCGAATTTTAATAGTGTAGATTGTAATTAAAGTAATTTTTTCGGGTGGGGAATCTTGCAACTCAATTTTGAAGCTGATGTCTGCAACCGATTGAGCTGAAATTTTGTATACACGTTTAGTTTGGATGGTAATGCATGTTTTGATTATTTATATTCCGATATCGCAATCAGTTAACAAGATATTAATTGAAAACTTTTTACCCCTGTTAACTCTTTATTCTGCCGAGCAGCTTACCGGATTGAGCTTAAAGAAGTTGCGACCTTTTTTCAAAAACCATCTTATTCTTTCTATCAAATTGAGACAAAGAAATAATTAAATAATCGGAAAGATCATTTATTTCGCCACGATACGGTATAGTTCTTTTTAAAGAATAATGATATTTTCTATTTTTCGCAATTTTTTCTAAAATGATTCAAAATCGATACGTTTTCATAAAAATGATTTTTAAATCGTTCCGTATGAATTTTTTTTCGTGTTATTGAATCGATACTCTGCACTAGGAAAGTTCAGGCTTTTCTTTTAGAATCAGTCATTTAAAACAAAATGACTAAAACTTTTTTTTTACGATTTTTCAAAAAAAATACTTAAATTTTTAATAAAACATTTAAAAACTTCGTCATTTTTAAATATAATCGCACGAAAATATTTTTTTGTCGTATTATCCAAATTCTGCACAAAAATTGAAAAAAATTGGTTTAAATTACGGATTTTAAAAAAAAATGTGTTTTTCGTTTTTAATATAGTATTATAGTAAAAGAAAAAAGAAAAAAAAAAATGAGTTTCAATATTTTAATTAATTTTGCTTTGTCCAATGTTGTTTGGTATAACAGTGTTTATCCCCTCTTTTTATTATCCTCTTGTTGCGGCCCGAATGAAATATCTATCATATATATGTGG
This sequence comes from Trichonephila inaurata madagascariensis, assembly GCA_019973955.1. Classification (NCBI taxonomy): domain Eukaryota; kingdom Metazoa; phylum Arthropoda; class Arachnida; order Araneae; family Nephilidae; genus Trichonephila; species Trichonephila inaurata. The sequence goes on along the minus strand of BMAV01004741.1, from coordinate 62,350 downwards.
CTTGGAGGGAAAAAGTTTGAGTACCCCTTAGCTGGACTGTTTAAAATTAACCAGCAAACGATCTTGCAACAATAATGCGTCGAATGAGATTAACAGACTGAGAAACCTCTGTCAAGCGATAGCTAAAAAGTAAAAAACTTTTAAAAACAAGCTTTTATTTAAATGCTCTAAAAAGAATAAAATAAACTTTTCTTTTAAAACTTTTTTTGCTATCAACTTATAAAGTCGTTACACAATTTATGATATAAAAGTTTGTCGCGAGATTTACCTAGTGTAGATAAACAAGCAAATCAAATAACTTGATCTGATTGATTTTAATTTTTAAAATTTTCAAACTAAGTAAATACGTGTACTTAAATCTCGTGACATGCTTTTATACCATAAATTGTGTAACGACTTTATAAGTTGATAGCAAAAAAAGTTTTAAAAGAAAAGTTTATTTTATTCTTTTTAGAGCATTTAAATAAAAGCTTGTTTTTAAAAAAGTTTTTCTACTTTTAATTTATTTAAGCAATAAGACAATAAATGGTGCATACGGTGATATACATACGATGATTATATATATTTACGAAATAAAACCGATCTTTCTCTATTCAATTATATTTTTGAAATAACATAAAAAAAGAGTTTCAATACTTTTAATTTAGTTAAATTTAAATCATATAAATGATTTTTTTATACTAAGTGAATATTTTTGGGAAAAAATCTAAATTTTCATTTTTAGTGCTCTCCTTTTAGAACTTCTTGTATTAAATAAAAATATCTTCTCTACATAGGCATTTGTGATGGACGTAACACACATTCAGTCAATAATTTTTAATCTTAATGCGGAACATAATTTTTCTTCAAATGCGCGTGACAGTACTTCTAACCATTTTTTACACACTCAAGTTTAATTTTTTATCTTTCTGTTTCTTTTTATTACAAGGAAAATTGTCACACATCGATAATTACATTTTCACACAATTCATTCATTACAAATTCTATATTGTGAGAAAAAGTTCTCCCCAATTTAATTTTGTCTTTCAAAAATCTTCACTTAAAACAATTTTGTTCAGTGAAGTTAACCGACAATTCCACAATGTATCCATACCAAATTTTAAAAACAATTTTAAATTTTGGAAATGTATCCTGTATTAAATTTTTTAAGTATACACAAATATTGCCTGCTGTGGGGAAGACATAGTATGAGACGTGGTGTATGGTTTTGAAAGAATGTTTTCGTACGTGTAGACTATTTTTGAAAATTTAAATATCACTGAAGCTGATCATATAATTGCAAATGAGCCTTATTTTAGTGTGTGCTGCTATTTTAGTGTCACTGTTAAACAGCCTATGAGTTTATATTCAATATCAAACTATTCGCAAAATTGCTTACAACTTCTATTCAAATTGTAAGGAAACTGAAATATAAATATATCTTACTGCAGTCAAAAATATCATATTATGTAAAAATCCTATTCCTCCATCTTTTATTTCAGTACATTTTAAAAACTGTAGCTGAAAACAATTTTTTATATTTATAAACGAGGCATAAAAACTCACACAGTTATAAAAAAATGTCTTTTATCATTTTTAAATGTACTACTATAAAACGTACATGGATTGTAAGATCAGTTCTACAATCCTAAAAGCTATTAGAGGAGCAAAAAACATGTAATTTTGGATAGATCAAAATTTTAATATAATACACAAATATACATGTTATCAAGCAAATACATTTGAAAAATCAAAGTTCCTTCTGAAATAAACGTAATTGAAAGAAAAATGTTTAATTTGCAAATTATTGGAAATATATGTTTATCTAAGGGGTATCCCCAAAGTGAGACAATCCTCAAACTTAAAACTCAAACTCAGTAGCACAACAGCCCATGAGGGCCAGCAATTACTATGCCCATCCCAATATACGTGACCATTGGGCGCTGAGGTGCTTGAGCAGATGTCCCGATTTGGTGGTCTGTCTGAAGTCAGACCTTCAGTGATTAAGACCCCAAGCAAGCTTGGTACTCATTTATTGACCCACTGCAGCGGGGATGAAAGGCAGAGACGACCTTTCCCAGCCCGTTAATAGAACCCGGACCGGTGGTGTTGAAGCACGATACACTACCACTCGACCCTATTCGATGAAAAATAAAACTTAATGTTGGAATCTTATACAATTCCCTAATGAACGAAAGAGTCCAAACTTTTTTTTCATGTAAACTGTTTGGACGGAAATGGTTAAATATGAACATTTCACAAGTTGTGCATATATTAAAATTAACCGTTATAGTTCATATAAATTTTTAAGAGCACAAAAGGTGTATTTTCGCTGCACGAATTAATTTTAAAAGGAGTATGGTTACGAAAAAGTAGTACAAATCTATCTAAAGTAGGGTTGGTTACCTTAGATTTTGTCAAACACAACAATGTATTGGAAGCGAATTCCACAATTCGTTGTTATAAAAATGTATGGAAAATTACAAGACTTATTTTTGCATTTGTAATTTTTATATTTTTTTCCTGAAAACTTTAAAAGCTAGAGCGGCATCCATCAAAACCTCGGGTCCCTCTCTGTTTTCCCAGATTGCTCCTGCCTATGCCGGCTCTGCCATAGTAAGTAAAAATGTCGTATTTAGTTTGTCAAGATCATTTTATTGCAGACTGCATTTTTCATGGATTTTAGATGGTCTTTTTATATTTTCTACATTAATATCTTAATGTCTGAATTTAAAATTACATAAAATTCTTGACATTCGCATGAATGACCATTATAATTTTTTTTAGTATATAAATGCATCGTCAAACGATTACATATAACTATTGTGTGTTTTAACCATTTAATTAACATTAAGTATAACATGACGCACAAATTTTCTGAACTTTAAAATAAATATTTCGAAAACTACAGATATACTCATAATTTTTCATTCCTACGGTTTAGCTTCTATGTAAAAATTTATTCTATATTCATCCATTTTTTTAGCATATTTTTTGCTCTTAACATGCAGTTTTCAACCAAATTGTATGAAATTTTCGAAACATATTAAAAAATTCTAAAGATGCTATATAATAAAATTTGGAATTTGTATTATACTCAAAGAATTGCTAGTACTTATGGTAAATAATTTTTAACTGCGCGATACATTTTTTGTTTTCGAAATTTGAAATGAAATTTCTAACATAAAATTTCTAGTTTTATACGGTCGAGATTTCAAAAAATATCCAGATTTTAATTACTTATTCAGTTAGCCTTTAAAAAAAGATAAATGTTGAGGTATTTTGCATAAATAGATATTTTTGAATAATAATTTGAATGTTTTTGAATAACTCGAATTTAAAATTGATCTTTATATATCTTATTTTTATTTATATGCATAAATGTCTACAGTAAATGTTTCCGTATATTTTTGATCAAGCACTTAGAATTCAAATATAATTCGGTGTATTTTAACAATATATAACTAGGTACTGTACGTAAACTTCCCTGAACACCTGGCTTCGAAATATTAAAAAAAAACCCTAATAGATTTTAAAGTGTTCGGTGTTTTACTAATTTTTTTTTTGGCATTTTATAATGAAATAATCATGTTTCAAAAACTGAAAGCATTAAGATAAGAAAATGAAACGAAAGAATATACTTAAAGAGGTAATTTGTCTAACTATATAAAATAGTAGATTGCCCTGACATGCCCCAACTTGTTACAGTTTCAAATTAATATGAAACCAAAAGGGAATTATAACATATTTTACTTATGTGTTGGTACTTTTCAAAACTTTTAAAATACAAGCTAACAAACAAACACTTCCGGGGTCTAAAGAAATTCTTCCCCGATTTTTTATGATTGCTCCAGGGTCAGAACACGGGGTTCCCTACGAGCCATAAAACTTCCTATCAGTGTCCTGTGGTGTGGTTCCACCGTCCCTAATTATCCTTCAAGATATTAAACCTTTTAAAAAAGGGGGAAAAGGGTTTCAGAAAAGTACGGCTCAACTGCTTTCGTGAATGTTACTTGAAGGAAAATTTATACGTGCGGTGCATTTTCGATGCATTTTTACAATGACGAGATTTTAGGGGCAGAACGCTTGAGGGTTAAATTTTTCAGAAATGCATTTCGGAAATGTTTTTTACATTAATAGCCGGTGAAACCCTCCAGAATTTAAGTTTGGTAAACCCAGCATTGAACCAACGGGGGCCGAAGGGACTTTGTGGTTCAAGTTCCAGTTGTTGTATTTTGGCAATACTGGGGAGGCAGTGCTGGCTGGGGATAATGCGGGGAGTTATCGTCCAATGATATCCCATACGTCTCAATGGGGAGACAGATCTGGTAATTCCACCCCGGTAAATATCAACATCTTTTGAGCATTTGCATAACAAGAACGAGTGTTATTCTTTTGGGAAAAACTCCTTTGAAGGGGTTTTCATAAATGGCATTTTATAGGTTGAAATTCCAGATACACAAATTTGCACTCAGTATGTTTGATAACCCGAGAGTGTTTTTAGATAAAAAATTTGCCCCCGGGACCGTGACTTCACAAAATCAAGCGTTCGGGGCAGCAGACAGTTTAGGGGTAGGCATTCCCCTGACCCCCGTCTGAAAAAACACATGGCCACCAAACCCAAGGCTACTTTCATAAAAAAAGCAAACATCCCTACTCCCCCGGGTCTGGTTGACACCACGGATTGCAAAGGGCAATGGTTTGGGGTCAATGGAATACACAACCAGGTCGTCCAACCATTACATTCGTTGTGTCACGTAGTATAACGAGTCGAATTTCTTCCGCAGACGCAGAATGCACCACAGCCGTACGCCGAACTTCCTCACAGTAGTGCCAGTGGCGCCTGAACCTGGTCATCTTGAGGCAGTACAACCTTTACTACTGCCCCAACAATCATGCAAAAATTCCGGGCCCAAATCTTTCTGCAATATCATGAAAAATCACTTTTTTTTAGCCCAACAGACCTAGTTCAAACTCGATGAGCTGATGATGATGGCTTTTCGTCTTCTTAAAGGTATTTCTAACGCAACTGAATACGCAAATTTCCCACAGACAAAAAACTCACGAGCTTTAAACGCATTTAAAGCAACCCTGATTTAAAATTTTTGAGTGGTGCTATTTGGGCCCCAAAACCTAAGCGAAAATTTGAATCGATGTCATCTTTCAGGTGTAAAACACCCTACCAAATTTCGTTTACTAACACAAATCTTTTTTTTGGTGCGGGAAATTTTTTTCCCGTCATTTTTTTTAAAAGTCTCAAACAGTAAAATTAGATAAGGAATTTTAAATGCCGGGCCCCTTAAAAGTTTTTTTAATTTAAATGGAAACCCCAAAAAATCCTTTACTTTTTGATTTATTTTTAGGCTATTTCTTTTTTGCAAAATTAAATGAATGTTACAAAACTCAACCTTTTACAAAACCACGCATAAAGGATTTTTTTATAATATCGATTTCACTGATTTTCCTTTAATGCACAGCAATTTCATTTTCTTTTTTAATTTTTTTATTTTCCAAAGAAATGGAAATTAAAGAATATGATTTTAAGAATATGTAAGAAATTTTATATATGTTAAAAGAAAAGAAAATGCCGGATTCTATGAATGTAGCACGTGGAATGCCTGACGTTTTTGGAAAGTGTAAAAATTATTTCATATTTTTGCCTGGGACCCTAAAAACCAAAATGTTTAGGAAAAAGTATGAAAATGGTCATGGTAAGGTTATTATATCATTGACGTACATTTCTAAAAATTGCAAATGTTATTCCCCGACAAAATATTGAGAGTGCCATTAAAAAAATTGTTAAAAAATACGCAAAGGAAAAAGAAAATTGTAGAAACAAAAAATTTTTTTTTTTTTATTAGAGAAAACAAAATTTTCAAATAAAAAAAAATTTAACCTACTTATTGCAACATGGTAGGCTTGAAAATCATTTCGAATTACATTTCATTAGATTTTTTTCGCAAAGACCATTTTATTTTGGTTTTTGTTTTAACATACATTTGAAATCCTTCACCGCCATTGAATGAGCAATTGCAACTAAGAAGAGGAATTTCATGGCCGGAATATCTTTAATTTAAGCAAGTTCTTAGGCACAAACGCTGAGTGCCACTGCTAATTGTACCGTATGCTATAGGTTGCCGACCCCTACTATATATAGACCATGACACTGAAAACTACAGCTTGCTTCTCCATTTTCATGCAGGGCAGGAAAAACTTTTGTTGAACAATTTTAAGTAAAAATTTAGTATTTTACACCCTGAACAAACCACAATGTGAATTGATAGTTAGAGCCTGAGGCACCATTAAAAAATCCCGAACCCTTTTTCAAAAAAAATATTCGAAACGAATCGGAGATGTATTTCATACTTTTGCCGGGTTTTTCATTAGGCATTCTATAGAATGCCTAGGAATGTGTGAAATAAGAATCATTTCATACATTGCCGGCTGTTTTTGGCATTCTATACAATGCCGGGTTTCATACTTTTTTTAAATATATATATATATATATATATTATATATATAAATGAACCCTATATTGCGAATTTTCTAAATAGCGAGCTTTTTCCAGGAACCTTGAACATTTCACGATTTTCTTCATAAAATAACCTCTCTGAAGCGAAGTGCATTTTCTATATAATGAACTTTTTTTTTTCAATTTTTGTTCTTCCTTTTTTTAAAGTATTTCTGAAAAAATTTTTCAAGTCATTCTTTGTTTAACACATTTTATGGTGGTCATAAACCTTGAGCTGGTTTTATTAGATTCTAATTCGCCGTGAACAATCGAGTTCTGGACGTTTCATCCAAGAAGTGCAACCTCTTTAACCCCCATTACCTAGTTCACTAGAAACATCTTCGATATTCTCTTTCACCATTAGTGGAGTTGTCCGTATCCCCGCGTTCTAATTATAAAATAATGTATGTTTAATATTACTTGTATGCTTTAAATTATATAAAATGTCCTTAAAATGCATTAATTTTAGTATGAAATTATTTTCTTAACATTAAAACACAATGAATTCTTCGGCATACTTTTTTCTTATTTCCTTGCAGTTCTTTCTTTTTTGATGGGTAAGGTATATAAAATAAACATATATTAATTTTAAAAAAAGATGTGGATAATTACTTTTTTTAATATATAGTGTTTAAAATTTGTTTTATGTGGTTTACAAAGTATGTTAAAAGATGAACTTCTATATAATGAATTTTCCATATAACGAACTTTTTTCCGGGATTTAGTGACTTCGTTATATAGAGGCCCGACTGTATGTATATATATATATACCGTAAAATCTGGTGTATACCTCACTTTTAACACAAAAAATAAGATCGAAATTTCGGGGTGCATGTTATACGCCGGGTATAAAAATGAGAGCTTTAAAAAAATTCAGACTTGTGTGTGTATATATATATCGAAATACTGTTTATTTAAAAGAAATAACATGCCTTATGAACTTTCATTGTCGAATAACATGAAAAGGTTCGGCATATTCGTTTTCCGTTACATCTTCAGGCGCATCATCGAAATCATGTATCATTTTCACCATCGCTGTTACTCTCCTTCATAAATAAATAATCATTTTTTGTTCCATCTAGACTATTAAATATACTACATTTCTTTAATGACTTTTGAATTAAGTCAGGTTAAATTTCATTCCATGCTTTTATTATCCACTCGCACACTATTTCCAGACAGGCATGACGCATTTGGCCTCCTTTCGTAAATGATTTTTCTCCTTCTAGCATCCACATATTCCTTTGTCGTTTTAAATTTTGTTTGAAAAGTTTATTGATGCACACATCTAATGGCTGAACTAGTGAGGTTAATTCGCCAGGAATAACTGCTATGTGTGTTGCACTCAGTTAGCAATTTTTTCGTATTATCTGTCAGATGGGATCTGAACATATCCCAAACTAATAGACTTTGTGGATTCCGAAAGGCCCCTGGACGCTTTTACCAAACATTTTTTTATCCAAAATTTCACACCATTTTCATCCATCACCCCTTTTTCGTGTGCATGAATAAAAACACCTTTCGGAAATTGGACTTTGGCACTGTTTTTCTTTTAAAATAACCATGGGTTTTAATTCTGTGCCGTCCGTTAAGCAGGAGAGCACTACTATAAAATGAGATTTTTCGTGTCCTGTTGTTTTTATGTGAATCGTTTTTGTTCCTTTCATATCTATAGTTTAATTTCCTATTATGTGAAACGTTACTGGAGTTTCATCTATGTTTCCAATATGTGACAGTAAATATTTCTTTTGCTTTCCTAAGCCAATGACATACTTCTAGAAACTTATCAGTTTGTTGTCCACGTCTTTAGGAAGCATTTGTGAAACTTTTTTTTCTCGCAGAACTAAATTATTGTGTGCCATAAATCGGCTACACCAACTGAAAGTTGTTTTAAAATTTTTACTTTCATTTGCATTGTTTTTTGACCATTTTAAGGCGAATAAACGTACACTGTTTCTTGTTACAATTAATCCATTCTGGCGATTTTATAGGACCCAGTTCGTAACACTTTCTTTCAGAATATGCCATTTCGTTAATCCTTTACGTAAAGCACATTTCTTCTTTGGCATGTTAATTATTGCCATTTTATTTTTTTCCCACTCCCTTAAGGAGCTTTCACCAATATCAAACATACTTGCTGCAGCATGATTTCCATTTTCTTTTGCAAATTGAATCACTTTGATCTTGAAACCGGTACTGTGTTTGCTTCGTTTAACTGGACCTATGTTTACTGCTCGCTGTTTGAAGCGTATTCACACACACACACAATATTATTTATAGTATTGAATACACTGCAGGCAGCGAACGTACTAAGTCTCAGGCTTGTTTTAAATTATTTCAAAATTAATCATCCGCCTTGTACATCACACGAAAGGGGAAAAATGAATGAATGTTTATAGAAAAGTGTGGGAAAAATCCAACCATGGCGCTCATTTGGCCCTCCTCCCTTCTTGCGCTTGTAAATTCTAGAAGTATACTATTTTTTCAAAAGAGAGGGAGTCTGGAATGATTCATCCAATAAATAATGATTTCAAAACATAAGAAAATTGCACACATACATTTCAAGTTTTTTTCGTAAAAACAAAGGGGGAGGGGGCGTTATACGGCGAATATACCTAAAAATTAAAAAATAAAGCTTGAAAGTATAGGTGCGCGTTATACGCCGGAGATTTTACGGTGTATATATATATATATCAAAGATAACAATCTAAGCAAATGTGTTCTACAATAAATTAATAAGAAAATTTGAAAAACACCACTGCAACACTAGAAAATTTTCTTCTAAATCTATTGAAGTAAATTCAATGCAAGAAAATCATAGCATGATACTTATCTATTTTTGAGCGAATTATTATTCAAATTCTCATCAAAACCGATATTAAATACAGTTCCGTTTTTCATTCAATTTAGTTTAACCCTGAATAAATCTTCAGAATGAATGAAACATGGTACAGTTTCTATTAGAAATCTGATTTGTAGAAGCTTCTGGAAAAAATTTAATTCGAAAAGATTGCATGTAGCAAAAATTTGCTACCACACTAACAAATCAAAAATCAAGTCCATTATACCTTATTGAACTAATATTTAATGTGTTGGTTATACACGGTAAATAAAAACTAAAAGTGATGGGGCACACCCGAAAAGTTATTTAGTCCAGTAAATAAAAAAAGATACAGTGAAATTTGAGTATTAAATTATGCAATAAGATAAATATATATATATAAATGATTTGTGTGAAAAAATTATTCATAATTCACCAGTTTATATTAATTCATTTTATAAACTGGCATATATACTTATTTTATAGTACATTCTATGTGTATCTGTTACTTTGACACGGTACATATTCAATATTTTTTAAAACGTTTAATGTACATGAAATTTGTAAAAATAAATTTGAGAGAAAATCCCATTAAAATTTATACAATAAAAATTTTTGGGGTAAAGAAGAAAAAAACCCAGCAAAAATGTTATTTAAATAATTTCAAGCTGAAATCAGAACTAAACATCTAAATGCGTAAAAAATATTCAAAGCAATATCAGGAATTTTGATCACAATCACTGTAGCACTGAACATAAACACACAGCTACATCTACTCAAAAACTACTTCAACACCTTATTGGCGAGCTTGGCTTCGCTGGGTGGCCGCGGTAGCCTAGTGATCTAAGTATGGGATTGTCACGAGTTCGAGCCCAGTACCATTACAGACCCACCGTGTATGGGAGGGATGCATGTTAAAACGTCGAGAACTTAAACGTCCACCCGTTGATGTGGTAGTTAGGACAGGGGGTGCCAGCTCAGGTGTCGTCCTCATCACTTGACCATGGTTCAAAATTACGAGGTCTATCGCCAAACGCCCTCGTGTAGCTGAACAGTGTGACATTAATATTTACTCACTTGGCTTAGCTGGAAGCTTCATTATGCCTAAAAGAGGTTATTGTAAAAGACACGCAAAGTCAGCCCGCTAATAATGTTAGTTTGAAAGAGGGTTGCTTTTTGCGTTGGCAGCAGGGTCAATTTCCCTCATAGAAATAAACCTCTTGAACTTGTCGTATTTGAACTAATATTTTGTACCCCTTTCTCTTTACTCAAAGGGAAAATAAAAATTCAGGTAGACGAAACATTTGCCGGTTTATTCACGAGGAGAAGAATTCCAGCCACTGTACCTACTTATTATGTTACCAAAATTAAACAGTCTCACATCACGAAATATTTTAGCGTAATTTTAGATAAATTACTCACCTGGAAACACCACGATTTACACAAGAGAGAAAAATTTCGGATCCAGTTATAAATTTATACCCCTTAATCTGTGCCGGAATTCTACTATGAACCTAAGCAATAAAGTATTTCTCTATAGCACTGTTTAACGGTCCATCTTAGCCTTTGCATGGCCTCTGTGGGGATGTGCAGCTAATTCTAAATAACGCTCAAAACTTTGCTGTCAAATTGATAACTAGAGCTATATAGATATATAATTCACTTAAAATTAATAGCTTTAAAACCCATATTTAAGATATTACACACTAATAAATTTTTTAATAATCTGACACATACCAAAAATCAAAATATGATTATTATTAATAACTACCATATCACTCATAACAATATTAAAAGACCGAGGAGAATTCAACGATCCTTTCTGCGATTTTATCGACATTTTTGACAACGGAATCGACGAAACCAAAATTGCACGTAATTGGCTGTTACAGTTTCGGGACCATAAACACCATTTACAATTTCAACCATAGCGTAGCATTTTCGCCTTTATCAAAGAACAACTAAAATGTACCAAATTTTCACTTTGTTGACTTCCATTTTTAACACCCTGTTATTCATAATTAAATGGCCATAACAAAAAAACGAAGAAAAAAAAAGCAAAGTGTAACGCACGGTTTAGTTCTAAGACCGAAATATAGGTGGCGGTACTTATAATGGAAGTGTGACCAAATGAAACACTGCATTACTGTCAGAGAGAGTGGAACTGAATGAGTGAGTGTTACCCGTTTCGCTGTCCAATCCTGGATTATGTAATTTACCTAATTTCCTCTAAATGTTTACCCTGTATTGTCTGGGTATCTGTCCATTGTAACTGTGTTGTTTTGTGTCATTAAATACTTTAATTAACCCTGAGATTTTGTCAATTACTTTTGGTTCACCCCAGTAATGACGTAAGAGACCATTACAAAAACAATTTCTTTAGTGCTAAATGCCACCTTTGCAACGAGCCTAAATCTGTTATTGTTTGATTGATACTTTTTAAGATATTGATCACTAAAGCCAATGACCCGAAAAATAATGGATTTCTTTTTCCCCAATCTAATATAAGGAACATTTCAAATGCAAGTGATTCGAATTATGTTAAAATGGGAAAATTAGCAACAACAAGCAATTTCTTAAATTTACATGATTGTTGAAATTGATGCAACAATGTTGTCTACCCATGATGCAATGCAAAAATATTTATTTTTATTCATTAAAATGAACACATTCTTCATGTAAAGCAACAATATTTATTTTTATTCGTCAAAATGAATACATTTGCCATAAAAATTACTCAACAATCTATATTAATATAACACTAATGTAAAATTGACAAGATAAGCAATAAGTTTAGTCTTCTAGGATTAAGTTAATGAATGCAGATATATCAGATTAAATGGCTCTTAGTTATAATAAGATTTATTTTTTCACATACTTGGTAATTCTTATTTTTCAATGTGAAAATGATATTATGTAAATAATATATGTAAAATATATTATATTTTCCCAAATATAAGGCTTAAAAACTTTATCAGACATAAATATTCTTAAAATTCACACATATTATTAATAGGTCTCATTCACATACAAAACTAAGGGGTTTTGGTTTCACATTAGTACACAAATGTTCTTTTTAAAGCATCACTTTTTGAAAAAAGAGTGTTATATTTTCATAAACATGAGGCTTTTTCATTTGAATAAATATGTAATTGTCACTTTAAATCCCCCTAATTTCAGTGGAAGACTTAGTGCTTATTTTACAACAAGGAGACTTTTTCTTTGATACGAATGCACAAATGTCTTTTTAAATTCCTACTTTGAGTGAAAGCCTTGCTGCATATTTCATAAACATGAGGCTTTTTATTGATATGAATACAGAAATGTTGTTTTAAATTACATCTTTGTGAGAAAACCTGGTTGCCTATTTCAGAAACATAAGGCTTTTCCTATGTGTGAACATACAAATGCTGTTTTAATGTATCACTTCGTGAGAAAACCTTGCTGCATATTTCACAAACATGAGGTTTTTCCTTGGTATGAATAAGTAAATGTCTTTTCAAACTACAATTATGTAAGAAAGCCTTGTTGCACATTTCACAAATATGAGGCTTCACAGTATTGTGAATAACTAAATGCTTTTTCAAGTAACGCCTTTGAGAGAAAGCTTTATTACATATTTCACAAACATGGCATTTCCCCCTGGTATGAATAAGTAAATGTGTTTTCAAACTACCTCTCTGAGAGAAAGCCTTGTTACATATTTCACAAGCATGAGGCTTTTCCTTGGTGTGAATACGAAAATGTTGCTTTAATGTTTCACTATGTGAGAAAGCCTTGCTGCATATTTCACAAACATGAGGTTTTTCCTTGTTGTGAACATGCAAATGCTGTTTTAATGTATCACTTCGTGCAAAAGCCTTGCTGCATATTTCACAAACATGAGGCTTTTCCTTGGTGTGAACTCGAATATGCTGTTTTAAACCCCCAATTTGAGAGAAAGCCTTCTTGCATAACTCACAAACATAACGCTTTTCCCTTCTGTGAACACGTAAATGCCTTTTTAAAGTACCACTTTCTGAGAAAGCCTTGTTGCATATTTCACAAAGATGAGGTTTTATTTTAGTATGACTCAGTAAATGTGTTTTCAAATCACTATTTTTAGTGAAAGCCCTGTTGCATGTTTTACAAACATAAGACTTTTCCTTGGTGTGAACATGCAAATGCCTTTTTAAATCACTAATTTGAGAGAAAGCCTTTTTGCATATTTCACAAACATGGAGTTTTTCGCTGGTATGAAAAAGTAAATGTTTTTTCAAATAGCCACTTTGAGAGAAAGCTTTGTTGCATATTTCACAAATATAAGGCTTCACAGTAGTGTGAATAAATAAATGCTTTTTCAAGTAACCCCTTTGAGAGAAAGCTTTGTTACATATTTCACAAACATGAGGCTTTTCCTCGATGTGAACTTGTGAATGCCTATTTAAAGTACCAATTTGACAGAAGGCCTTACAGCATATTTCACAAACATAATTCTTTTTGTTGACATGAACAGGCAAATGATGGTTTAAGTTATCATTTTCAGCAGGAACCATCTTGCCTTTTAATGTAGAAAAATTTTAATACACAACAAAGAGATTACTGGCTTACAACAATATTACTTTGCATAAAAGATTGATTTATCTTTCATACAATGGGAAATTGGAACTATTTTTATTTTGGATAAGTTGTGCATAAAATTAAGCTGCAGCTGGCCATTACAGATTCTAATTCAGAATGAGAATGTTTTTATTTTTTTTCAGGTTGCTCAAGAGGTTGATTAGCATTTACTTAAAATAAATTAAAATCTAAAATATATTCAATTAATAGTTAATAAATAGTATTAAAGATGAACTTTAGAACAAAGAAAATTAGCTTATCATAAACAATCGAAAAGAAATTTAACTTCTTCACCAATAATTCAAAAGGGGCAGGGACCTTGTTTAGATGTATAATGCAATAAGCATACAAAATATGTTAAAAAGCTTCCAATACATATTTTAAAAGGCTATAAAATTCAAAAATGCCTTTTAAAAATTCATAGGTCAATTTATGTAAAACAAAATTAATTGGATCATAGCGTAAAACAAGGTCATTCAAATAGAAATAAATTATTATTTTTATGCTGAATGTTTCAAATTTTTTCTTTAAATAATCAAGTATTGACTTCATTATATTGATGTTCTATCAGATTAAATAAAAATTTAAAATTCTTAAATAATCTTCTAAAATATTTCAATATCCACTTTATAAACATTATTAAATATAACTTCCCATAAAAAATAATTATTAACTTAAGTAAAACATTCCATATTTATAGTGCTCAGTTTCTCTTTTTTAAAATCCTTAATTTGTATTTCTTTTAGAGCTCTGAGAATCCTCGGGTTATTTTAAGTCATGAATTTAGCAATTGTTTAATTTTCATATCTCAGTGAGAGAAGAAAAAAACAATTTTGTTAATATTCAACTTTGGAAGAAACCTTTAAATACATTTGGAATCCATGTATAAACAGACTGACAGCAGCTTAAGCTCCAAATTTTTTTTATAGTTTGGGGAACAAATACTTATTTTGATATTCTTTGCCACAACTTATCACTGAAACATGAATTGATATTATTAGTTTATTAATGCATATACTTACATAAATTTGTTATTATAGTATAGTTGGCTTTCACTGTACTAAATTTGTAAAGCCTTTATAATTTTCGTCAGGGGTTTTTGCATTTGCCATGTCTCTTTCAAAAAAAAATTAGTACTAGCTATCATTCCATGGAGGACCTTGAACATACACATTAGATTCTGAAAAAGAAGATGTATGTTGGAAATTTTCATATTGATTTAATGTTAAATCTGTTATTACCAGTAAAGAAATGTTTAAAATAGGTTAACTAAGTCCAAAAAAATATCAGAAACAGTGTAAAAGAGGATGAGGTCAGATTAATAAGTGTATTTGCATATTTTTTATTCTGGGTGCAAATGAGAATCAGTTGTGGCATTTTGTTGGTTTGAATTTTTAGCTCTGAAACCTCTTGGGACATATTGTAAAAAATATGTGTTTAAAAATAATTCAATTAAAAAATTAAGATTAAAAAATTCCTAACTTTTTTTAGGTCTGGAAAATCAATGTATTTAAAATTAAAAGTAAGCAAAAGAAAGGTGCATAAAAGATTTGGTTTGTGATTTTCTTGAACAGAGTCAATCAGTGTTAAAGTGTAAGTTATGAAACAGACAGAGGTAAAAATGAAATATTCCATTAAAATGTGTGTTAAAAATGAGTATAGAAAACCTGTAATTACCCTAGGTCAGGGATGGCGAACCGATGGCACTCGATACAATATTTTGAGCATGCTACCGGTCAAAATGGTTTACCTTTTCAATGAAAATTTCTCAGTTCAATAAATTATCAGAAATGGGCAAGTTTATTATGCACCCTGATGTTACTTCATTTGATAAACTGAACCTGTCCTAATTCAATTGGTTAAAAATCAAAGAATTCGAAATACTACTGTGTGTGATTGATTTCCAGTCTAGCTCAATATAGCTTAAAAAAATTTATTGAAGCAAGGAAAAAGTTGGAATTAAATGAAAAAGAAAAATTAACAAGTAATATACGTAAAAATGTCAGCAACGAAATGTTTTAAACACGGAATTCGATCCCATACACATTTAACTGATTGAAGAAGAGATGGCTCATATTATTTTGACCATATTTTTATCTACGTGTACCTGCTGGTCATTGTTTTTAGGTGTGAATAATATTTAAAACTCTCTTAGAAACTATTTGACAGAGGATTCCAATTCGGCATGCATTCTGCTAAAAGTAACATGTTACAATCCTAATGTAAGTTACCTGTCATCTAATCTGCAACAACAGAAGTCTCACTAATGTTACTTTAATTTGAATTACAGTGCAAAATGTATTCTTTCATAGTAAATAAAGAGTTTTGTGTTGTTAGCATTTAGTTTTATTATTTTCCCAATGACCACAAAAGTCAAAATTATTTGATGGCACATCTATGTCCCATTAAATATTTCTTACGAAAAAATGGCATGTTGATCCATAAAGGTTCGCCATCCCTGCCCTAGGTCGATCTTACTCCATTGAGAGTGTATTTTTTTAACATCACATTCTAAAGCAGCATGTTTGCTATTAACAGCAAATCTCAGAATTCTAAAATGAGGTCGGTGTCATTCCCCTGAAAAGATGACTGTGTTTAATTCTCATGTGCCGACTCCCAACTCTGTCAAAATAACTTTAAGTGTGGGAGTCAAGTTTCATGATCAAGAACTCGTGGCTTACAATGTTGCTGAGGTTTATTAAATATTATAAAAACATGTAAGGAAAGATAATGAATCCTTTCTAGAGTATTTTAACTTCATGAACATGACAGGCAAGCTTTAATAGCTTATGTTATTAACAGAATAAATTATTCCAATCAAAACAATCGTATTCAGTTGCACAATTGTAGTTGAATTCAAAACTAAATTGCAAGTTTTGAAAGCATTTAAAAAAAGAAAATCCTTCTAAGTCTTTCAATTGATTACCAACTACTAATATTAATGAAAAAAAAACATCTGAAAATTATGACCATAGCTTCCGAAACCCATGCCACAAGGGCCAAGAACATAAGGAAAAAATTTTAAAAACTGTCATATATTTCAGAACATAAGTCAAGAGAGTGTGTTTCTTCAAAGAGTTACCCAAAATTGAAAAAACTATACACAAACAGATTTGAAAAAAAAAGTCCTGTAATCTTCAAACATGTTGCCACGAGAGCGAAAATGTTGCTAAGTGCATAAAATGAGTGGGATATTGAGCAATATTAATGATACTAAAAATTTAACACCACAGAGATTAATGTTAAATCTTAACAATGATTCAATTAATGTGTATACAAGGTTTATACATAAATATGTCATTGTTAGGCATCCTTTGAATCAACTACCAAATAAAGAAACAGCATGGGAATGAACTGATAACTGGCAAGCAATGAATTTATAAACATGCTTTAATTTGTAAAGCAAATATTGAAAATTTTTGAGCCAAAAAATTTATGTCACATTTTTATGGATGAAAGCTTAACTGTTTTTTGGATTAATCTTGAAGCAACCAGAACACAGTGCTGTCTTAACCTAGCATTCCAGTTGTATTCATTAAAAGATTAGGAAAAAAATTTGGTATCACAGAACATGAGTGTCTTTAAATAAATTTCATCATTATGTTTTCTGACAAAAATTGACCATACCAGCAAGCAACATGACCTAAATCTAGTTTAAAATTTTAAAAGGACACTTGTTCTGCAGGTCCTTACAATTAAGTAAGCAACAGTACAATATTATATAAACAAGACATCACAAACATAGAAGCAAATATTATCATTAAAGACATAACAGAAGAAAGTGTATATTTAACAGAAAAGGTTAAAGATGACGTGAGAAGAAAGTAAAGAAGTTCAGAAAAGGAACAATTTAACAGGTAATGTTGTGGAATACAAATATATATATATATTAATCATCTTGGTTTACTATTGACAAAATATAACTTCAAACATTACTAAGTTTAACAAACATTTTTATACAAGCCAGGTAAATAAAAACATCAATAAAAAGATTTGGTCTCTTAGCTACCTTTGTTGTTGATGAAATATTTTTCCATACCTCATTCCACTGGAACTTGGCAGTGGAAGGAATGGTACGATGAACAAATCATAGCTGTTGCTGTATTACATTGGGAGAAAGAGATGACTAAAACAAATAAAATTCACCAAATAATATGCATGAAAAATTTATTTTTGTTTCATTATTAATATACATCTTTAATTCTATAAGTTATTACATCCACTAATAAAACAGAAACCTCCATAACATTTTAAAAAATTTTAATCGCTTTTTCTCCATTAGTATTATTTTAAATCAGTTTATAATAATAAATAATATATTCAATAAATGTAAATGTCATTCATATTTTAAGATGTAATAAAGCATAAAGTAAAATTTTGGGATTAATTTGAAAAATGTATCAATATTAAAATTTATTACTTTTCACCTAAAAATATACCTTGAAGTGTTGTGTTACTGACACAAATGCATTCAGTTCAAAAACGTAACTTTTAAAGAAAAAAAATTGATTTAAAATCATTTAGTACAATAATTATTATTATTTATTTTGAAATTATGCTTTATTTTTGTTGTAAAAATGTTTCATTAAAAAAGTTGTCCTTTTAGAGTACAATTGCTCTTTAATTAGTTAATTTCATAAATTAAATCTTATGTATATGTATAATTTACACTGCTCATGTAGAAAGCTTTTAAAGAGTCATAAAGGAAGCATAGCACAAGAAAAAATGGTACTTACGTATTATCACAAAACTCGCCAAGTTGGCAACCGTGACTTCCTATGTGTTGTACATGCTGAAATGCCAACCATGTGCTTCCTTTCATAAATGCCATCAATAGATTGCGATAATACATAAGTACCGAAATAATTTTCATTTTGATGTTTGGGTTATTGAGATGCATTGTCTGAAAAAGCAAGAAATTCAAATTTCATTTTGAAAATTAATTTTTTTAATCCAATTTGATTATAAAAACATGTGATTTTCCACAAATTTAATTTAATTCTATCTGTTCAGATTCATGATTCTTTTTTTCTTTAGATTTAACTTTGATCAAACAGGCTACGGAGAGTGCTGCCTGTTAAATGTGTTTAAATGTCAGATGTGTTTAAACTGTCAAAGAAGCAACAAGAACAAAGGTAGTAGCACAAGATAGCAGAATATTATGTATGAAAGACTGCAAAGTGAATGGTATAGAATTCATACAAAAACATAGCAAGTTCACCAGGAATAATATTTCGAAAACCAGTTTTTCAGCCGAACTGGAATTCAATCAAGTTTGTTTCACTTATATTCACATTGACTTTTATTAAAGAAAAAATGCTAATAAGATATGATTAACTTGAAATATATGATTAAAATCACAATTTCAATAATATATGAATTTTTTTTAAACTTCAATGCATCTGGTTTATTTAAAATTCCACAACAATATAGAACTATTTTTTAAACTGATTGGCACATTTTCTACCTGTCCCAACATTGCTATGTTAAGGTGGAATGAAATATAGATTGCAATAGAAAGAGTGGGTGGTTACAATAACTATGACTGAACTAAGAAATATTGAACTTTATTCACCCTCATACTACATTTATCTGAGAATGTACATCAAAACCATTTTACTACAGAAGTTTATACTAGTTTAGTAACCCCAATATTTAAGATTCAGGTACCTAAAAGCATTTTAAGTGATACAAAAGAAGCTTTCACATATTTCCTCTTTAAAAAAATTCCTAATTATTCTAGTTTCTCTAGTTAGAGAATTCAACTGTAAAAAAACCTATGGGTCAGGTGTAGTAGGGGGGGGGTACACTTTGATTTTGCAATTTTTATCTAAATGTCATGGTGAGATATCGAATTCATTTTGAAATAAATAATAAATAATTTTTAAAAAAAACCTTGGCAACCACTTTTAGTCGCCAAAAAAAAAAAAAAGGACTGTGCCAAATGCCCCCCTCCCCCAAACTACACTTTAACCAAAACCTATATATCTTTAATGTTGAAACTAATGATAAGGTTGAGTGGTTATGCCAGATAATAGGCACAAGTTTAAAATGAAAAATTTCATATATTTTCCAGAAACACTATGGCCTAAATCTTTAAGAGGAAAAAGTCAATAATTAAGTTATATTCTAGTAAACTTTTGCTAGATTAATTCCCAAAAAAGCTTTTTTTAAAGTAGAATTTTACACTTTTAAACCCTTTAAAAAGGGAAAAAATATTTCTAGTCGGGGTTAAAAAAGTTAAAAAAAATAAAGCAATTGAGACAACAAAAAATTTTTCCCTTTCCCATAAAAAGAAATAAAATACATTACGAGGTTAGATTTGTTAATATTGAGTTCAGAGTTCTAATTATTCAATTATAAACCATGAATTCAAACATCCAAATACTAAGAAATTTTCTTTATGGTGGTCCTTATAAAATTTTCCGACTTCTCATGTTAATTAAGAAATAAATAAGTAAATGCTTCCACTGAAGTGAATACAGATATTACATGTTTCATAATTACGAAAATACCATGTACCTGAGAATTTTAAACTCATGAATTGTACATGGCTTTTTCTTAAAGTATCGTTGTGGTGTATTTTCACAGTATGTTGTTGTTTCTCATCCCCGAGATCAAAAGAGCTAGATCAGGTCCATGAGTCCATTCACCATGTTCATGGATGGGGTAAGAGGCAGCTTCTATGGTTAGAGACCTGGAGTACCGGCGGCAGAAGACTGACTTAGCTCTTTCCACAGTATTGCATATAGTATTAAATATTTTGAAAATCACTTAAGTATATTTTTTGTTTTAATATTTATGTGTGTGTGTTGTTTTTTACTGAGAATAAACGTTACAAATTTTTGCATAGTTATAGTTACAGTTTCAGATTTTGAAGGGATACGGAGCAACAAAGGCAATGAATGTACAATTCTCCATGCAATGAATGTACAATTTATGGGGAAAGAAAGGGGGAAAAAAAAAGGGACCGGGCTCCGGGTGGGAAACATTTTCCCTACCGGGGTTTTTTTTGAGTTACTTTGCTTTAGCTTAACCTTAGCCCAATACTGCATAAAATAAGTTAAGTGATTTATGTGCTTTAAGAATAAAATGACGAGAGAACCACATTAAAATTTGAATAGTAGTAATAAAATTTAAAAATAAGAGAACTGGATTTGAAATTGTGATGTTTCGTTTCCAACCCCGTAAGCTTCGACGAGTGAAGGGGCCCGCGGAAACCCAGTGGTAAAGGGAAATGGACCGGGGCGGGCATGTATGAGTTCGAGACCAGTATCACTAAAAAACCCGCCGTAGCGATGCACGTTAAATCTGTTCCCGGGGTCAAACGTCCTCTCATTGGTGTGGTGTGGTAGTTAGGGGGAGGGAAAAGGGGCCAGGGTGGCCCTCCGTCATTTTTACCATGCTTCTTCAGGGGGTCACGCCCCCAAAAATCACCGTGTAAATTTTAAAAAGTGGGCGTTAATATTCACTCACTCACTCGACGAGTGAATATTAATGTCACATTGTTTAGCTACGAAAGGGCTTTTGGTGACGGACCTCGTCACTTTGAATCATGTTTAAGTGACAAAAACGACATCTGAGCTAGTACCCTTCTCCTTACCACACCAACGGAAGGACGTTTGAGTTATCGGCCGATTTAACGTGCCTCGCCCGGGAAATCTTTTGTATCTGGGACTGACGATTTTCCGCCACCAAATCTTCTTTTCTAGTCAAAGGTTGATTGCCAAGGCGTATCTTGAGAGGAACTGGTTTGTAGTAACCATCAGCGATATGATTCCTCTTACTGAAAAACTCAACGTAGATTCCTGATATTCGGCTTTTTTTAGAACAGCGATATTTTCTGAAAAAATAATGACAGTGTAGTTTCAAAATAATACCCGAAAAGTTTTTTGAATTTTTTTTATTTTTTTTTTTATTTTATTTCAAAATAAAATAAAAAAAAAAACATTGTTGATGTGTTAAGAGGACTTGAACAATTTTTTTATTTATGTATTTAAAAATTATATTTTAGTATTTCATATAATGTTTCCATTTAAGAATTGTACAAGAAAATTGAAGATAAATGTTAAAAAAAAAATTTTTGCCCTGAAAAGAAATTTTTTTTTTAAATTTTATTATATTTGTATGAAAAACATATGAGGAATAAGAACTAAACTTATTAATATAAAATGCCTTAATTCAAAAAATTTTTACATGCACACATTTCACAAAGAAAAAAAATTACATTATTGTGATGCCTCAGTAATATGTTTTGTATATTACACTCTTTCTTTTTCTATAGTTATTGTTCCTCTTTTTAAAATAGATTTTTTTTTATCAAAATGCTTTGTTTACCTTTTTTTTTTTTAAAAAAGGGAGCGTGGTGGAGTTCCCATAATTAGTTAATTTACGTTTTTCAAATGAAATGTAATCCAACTTCTAACTTTCCTACATGCAAAAGTGTTACATCAATCGAACGCGATAATAATACAAAGAATAAGATTAAATAAATAAAAAAACGATGGCTCAGTCATGTGTTTGAGGTACCAAGTCCTTTCTTCTAGAAAACCCCCGGTGGTGTTTTTTCTAAAATTTGGTTCTACCTGTTTAAAAGGAAGGGGGTTCCCCCCCATTTTACCCCGGCCTGCAAAAGCGTGAACCCACCTTTTACGGCCGGGGAGGGTGTGGCGCCTTTTTCCAGCCAGCAAATAAGGTAAAATTTTACGAAATTTAAACCTTTAAAAAAACCCAAGGACCAAATGGCGCACCCTTCCACAAATTTTTGGGAAAAAATTTAAAAAAAGGGGGTTTTTTCCCCTTCCCTTTCACCCTGGGTTTCCCCCCAAATTTCCGGGGGCCGTTATTTAACGGGCCCGTCAAGGTACCAAAAAATTTGGGGCCAGCCGAAAACAACCCGGCCTTGGGGGGAGTCCCGGGGGTCTCCACTAGGTACCCAAAACCCCGTTTGGGCGTTTTCTTTGGGAAAAAACAACTTTTAAAAAGGGAAACCCGAAGAACCTTTTCCCAAACCCTTAACCGGTGTTTTTAATTGGTTTTTTAATTTAAAAAGGAGGGTTTTTGAAAAAAGTAAAAAATTTAAAAAAGTCGTGACACAATATTTTAGGCACGCCACCGATCAAAACGGTTTGCATTTTAACTGAAAATATCAAATTTCACAATGAACCATACGAGCAAACTCGAGTGATCTGTCGTGTGCGAAGTGGCGGGGACACCTCGTTTTTTATTGTCTTACAATTCTAACAAAAGTTGCTTGTCATCTAATCTGCAACAACAGAAGTTAGGGTAATGTTAATTTAATTTAAACTAACTTTTAAGTTACACTTATTTTAATTTAAATGGCACGTATAACTAAAACGTTTACAACAATATAGTGCAAAATGTATTTTTTTCTTAGTAAATACAGTGTTTTGAGTTTGTAATGTTTTATTTTATTATTTCCCAATAGTCACAAGTCAAAATTATTTGACGACACTTCTGTACCTTATTAAACATTCCCTAAAAAAAATCACACGTTGATCCATAAAGGTTAACCACACACACACAAATCTGATCTATGGGAAAACATCGAAATTTAATTGAGTTTTTAAAACTTCTAATGCAAGTTTTTGAAGCTTTTTTTGAACTACATGGATAGAAGGTGATCTGTAGATTTTAGATTCAGGATTTTATACTGCTTATTTCAGTATATTTTTTAAAATACTTTGTTAATTTTTTTTTAGCTCAAAGCAATGGGGATTAGGATATAACCGGAAAAAGAAAAGGGTAGGAATGAGACTGCAGCGCCCGCATAGTAAGCTTTACGGTAAAACTTATCCATATATGCATTATAAGTATCTTTTTATTTCTCATATATCTGTTAACTCTAGCTATTATTCTGATAGAGGAATTTTGAGCGTTATTTATAGAAGTTTAATATTAGAAAGAGCACAGTGTATCCCCACATAGGGCATGCATAGGCTTAGATGGACCGCAAAACAGCACTATAGAGAAGTACTTTGTAGCTTAGGTCCATAGTAGAATTCCGGCAGATTAAGCGGTATAAAAGTCTGTGCTATCCGGAAATTTTCTCCCTCGAGTAAAATGTGGCGTTTACAGGTGAGTGATTTATCTAAAATTTCGCCAAGATATATATTTCGTGCTCTGAGACTGCGGAGTTTTGGTATTGTAAAAAGTTTGTTCAGTGACTGGAGTTCTTCTCATTGTGATTAAAAAGGCAATTGTTTAGTAAACGTTAATTTATATTTTCCAAGTGTGTAAAGAGAGCGGTATACTAAAAAAAGTTCGAATACGACAACCTGTTTCGAGTTCAAGAAGTTTATTTCTATGGGGGAAGTTGAACCCGCTGCTAACGGAAAAAGCAACCCTTTCTCAAACAAACATTAAGTGGATTGACTCTTGCTAGTCTTTTACAGTAGCACACACATACACGTGGCGTAACGGTGAATATTAGTCCCCCCTCCCTGTGAGCTCAGGTTTTGAGCCTCAATTCCAAATATGTACTTTGTGTCAGTCACGCTTTGGGCCCCTAAGTCTCAGAGCCCCCCGCAGTGCGGGAGTGTACTTTACGCCACTGCATACGCACACACACATAAACGGTGATTATAATTAAAGTTTCAAAACGCTATAAAAACAAGCACTGTTCAGAATGACGTCAAATTTGAACGGAGTACTATTAAAAAAAGGGGGCGAATGGCATAAGAAAAGTAATTCCAAATTTCGGCAGCAAATAGTATTGCAATAAACAATAATTTAAAAGGGTTCGATTAGAAATGACAGTGAATCGTAAAACAACAGCTAAGGTGTAAGTTACACGTTAAACGAAGTATGTTTTTCAGTGGCATGGCTGTTCAGGTGTGATACTGTGTGTGTTAGTTACGTAAGACCACCTACCACGGCAAGGTCATATCGCATCGGATGGGAAAAATCGGTCTTTCATGGTTTCGAGGCCAAAAACCGTACAAAAAGTCACATAAATTGGTTTTTAAATTTCGCGTGACTGGCGTGAGACATGTTCAATATGCTGTTCACCGTTGTCTGTAATAAGTTTAAATCGAGAAACTGAATGTTCCACAAATGATCGAAGTGTCTCCGTGGTCACGTTCAGAATATGTTGCGTAATGCGTGACTTCAGTTTAGCTAAGTGTGCAATCGGGGAGCACTGAACACAACATTTTTTAAATAGCCCCACAGATTAGATAGAGATGGTTAGTCATCAGATAGCCAGAAGTTACATGCATTAAGATCAGGCGATCAGGGTGGTCAGGCTTTAGGGAAATGGCGGCTAATAACTAAGTTTCCAAAATGCTTCTTCAGCAGCTGTTTCATTAGATTTGTAATGTGCGGAGGAGCACCATCTTGCATAAAAATGATCCCATCTACAGAATCACGCTGTTAAAAATCTGGATAATGTGGTTGCGCAAAAAATACCCAAAGCGCTGACAAGTGACGGTAACAGTAACAGGACCAAAAGCACATGTCTACTCGAATAAGTATGACCCTACGATAAATGATGCCATAAACCTGCACCACACAGCGACCTTTGCAGAATGAAGTGGTACTGGTTGAGTTGCGAATGGATTCTCTGTTGCTCACATGCGGCATTTTTGTGTATTGACATATCCTGTTAGTTGAAAATGGCCTTTACCTGGTCACAAAATTTTTAACGGCCATTCATTGTCCACTTCCATGCAAGCAAGAAATTCTAAGGCGAAAGTCTCTCTTGCTGGCAGATCAGAAGGAAGCAACTCTTGCACATGGTTAATTTTGTATGGATAGTGATGTAGGTTGTTTCGTAGAGTTTTATGCACCGTGCTCACAGGCCTGTTCAGTATTCGGACAATTCCGCGAGCACTGCATAGTTGCAAACTAAGCTTGCCACCTCCTGCACTACTGTGGCCACTTCTTCAACTACCGTCGACTTAACTCTGTTCCTCCCTCTACTAGATTGCACATTAAATAACCAGTCTCTTTGAAATCCTTCGAAAGTAAGGAGAATACATTAAGCTATATATACACAAACACTTATGAAATATACAGATCATTAAACCACATTTTGGAGCAACTTAATTACCAATATGTTGTAATAAAACCAAAAGATCAACGACTAAAAAAAATTGTAATCAAAGGACTACCGAAAGACACCAACACTGATGACATTAAAAACAATCTTGTAGAACTCGGATTCACTATCGATAAAGTCTCCCAACTCATAGGAAGAATTACTAAACAGACACTCCCAGTTTTCTTAGTCACTTTACCGAGGAATCTGGATAATTTAAAAATTTTCCACATCACCAAACTCTGCTACTTAACAATCAGAATCGAAGGCTACGATGGCAAAGGGGTAACCCAATGCTACTCGTGCAACGAATTCCACCACACCACGGAAAACTGCCATATCACATTACGCTGCCTAAAATGCGGAGAAATACACCAGAAACGCGACTGCGTTATCAAAGGAGTCGAAAAACATACTGCATTAACTGCCATGTGTATGGACACATGGCCAATCACTCCAAATGCCCACTC
Source organism: Trichonephila inaurata madagascariensis (assembly GCA_019973955.1). NCBI lineage: Eukaryota > Metazoa > Arthropoda > Arachnida > Araneae > Nephilidae > Trichonephila > Trichonephila inaurata. Next base: position 35,909 of record BMAV01004741.1, on the reverse strand, counting down.
TTTCCTAAACCTCGTAAAGGTTCTAAAACTACAACCAACAATTATTCCACTGTAGTAGATAGTATCATTCGCCTAAACACACCACTTATGCACAAGCCACCGCAAACAAAAACACAATTGCTAACAAAAACACTCAACAAATGGCTACACTAGAGAGGAAATCCTGCTAAATCTCAGAAAAACCTGGCCAATCCCAAAACATTTTAAACCCCCCCAATTATACCAAATTTTAATCCGGAGGATAATTCTCCACAGGCTATTATTTTGAAAACTCTTCAACACACGATACAAGCTTTAACTGTCTTAACTCAGCGAGTTGCTGCACTTTTATTAATAATCCCCCCACTCAGCCCACTAAAAATAAAAAAAAGAATTATACGACCTATAGAGGCAATCCTTGATAAAGACGATGATTAATCACAATTTGATTGGCCTGAAATTTTGCTCATGGAATTCAAAACATCATATTAAACAAAAATGGAATTTAAAATTTTCGTAGAGAAGTACTGTCCCGATTTAATTCTCATGCATTAAACACATCTGAGACCCACACACATTAACACATCCAACTGTACCTGTTATCGAAACGATCGCATTACGGACGGAAATGCACGCGGTGATACTTTAATTCTTATTAAACACAATATTCCTCATTTTAACTTACACCTCCCCCTCCAGCACATCAAAGCTACTATAGTAGTTCGAACCCTAACTATCTTAAATCCCATCTCCATTATTTCAGTTTATTTTCCTCCTAGTTCGGAGAAGAGACTTTTTACTCTCGACTTCGAACACCTCCTTCAGATCAACAGCAATTGTGTGATCTTTGGCGATCTTAACGCTATACACACAATGAGTGGAACTGCTCAGTTAATTCCACTCGTGGAAAGCAATTAAAAACCTTCGCTGATCTGCTCGACTTAAATATTGCATATCCTGATACCCCCACCCATTTCGGCTACAACTCCTCTCTAACACACAACACACACCCTCGATATTGCTATCATTAATAACTTTCATTTCCCGTATACTATTGTCTCCATTTTGGAGCTTTCCTCCGATCATAACCCGGTGGCCGCGGTAGCCGAGTGGTATAGGTATCGGATCGTGGCTTGCCTTGTCACGAGTTCGAGCCCAGTACCACTATAGACCGGCCGTGTAGGGCAGCGATGCATGTTACATCTGTCGAGAGCTGAAACGTCCTCCCGTTGGTGTGGTGTGGTAGTTAGGAGAGGTGGTGCCAGCTCAGGTGTCGTCCACGTCACTTGACCATGGTTCAAAATTACGTGGTCCGTCGCCAAAAGCCCTCGTGTAGCTGAACAGTGCGACGTTAATATTCACTCACTCACCGATCATAACCCGGTCTTTTTAAATTTTTCTCTCCACACCCCTATTCACAGTGATAATTCTTGAGCAGTTACACCTGTTGGTCATTTTCACTACCGCCGTTCGCTCCACCCACCTTCAAGCCTCTAAGCTAATAGAAAACAAGCAACACTCTTTCACTCCAAATCACATCCAAGACTTAATGTATCTCAAAAATAAAGCTAAAAGAAATTATAATAAAACTCTAAATCCAATACCTAAAGCAAATTATTATAGATTACAAGAACAACTTAAAGAAAAGTGTGTGTGTACTTATGTATGCACGTAAGTACACACACATTTTTCTTTAAGTTATACTTCTTTGGCGTAACAAGACTAAAATCTTTCTAAAAAATTTTATCAGGGCAAGCTGGACAAAGAACGAAAGGCAGTCACGAGCAGAGTTGAAAGATATTAACCTTCAGTCAATCGGACCAGCCAAACCATGAGATCATCATGATTTAAATAAATTTAAACACCCCAGCACAGGGACAATAGGACCAATAACATGAGGGGTATCAGACTATATCTGGAGATGAAGTGAACCGAATGTGACACCTGAGACCTCATATTGAATGTCTGCGCTGGAAGAATCATTCCTGAGAAAAAAAATTAAGATATCCGCCTGAAGAGCCTTTGAGTTAAGGTCATTTTAAAATAATTAAAACATTTAAAACAATTAAATAAAATAGAAGCAGGGCACACCCAGCAACTCGAACCTGGGACTGGTTGTGAGCAAAAACAAGAGTAATCCATTAGAACCGGTCCGGAGTCTGTAGTTGCAAATAGGGAGGCGCTAGCTTGGGAAAGGTAAACGAAACTAACTCCCCCCGGGAGGAATAACTGTGACGTAAATGGTCACGTACATCCCAATGATACACAGAGTAGTAGGTGATCCCAAAGTTTCATCCTTCTATCTCTGTAGTATCGTTACGTCATCAAAAGATCGAATCCCATAGGAATAACATGGGGATTCTAATTTTGGTGATAACGCCCCCTAAGCCCACTATCTACACACGAATTATAACAGATGAAACAGCTCAACGAGGAGAACCTATGGTCCGAGTTTCATTAACGAATCTCAGATATCCTCGGGGCTATGGTTCTGAAAAAATATATCTAGCATGTTCATAGGAAGAACAATCGAATCCAGCCGGTGCGGTTGACCAAGATGGCATAGGATTCGAGTTATTTCTGGGGAAGTCCTGCAGGGGGGAGGAGGCCAATTCCATGTAAAGTTCGCGCCAAAAATCAACTTCCAAGCTCAATTCCTTAGAGGGAGGGTGACATTTTTTCCTGTCCCCATAGGATTAACATGGGAGCGTGATATTTTAGTGCTTAAGCCCTCCCGATGCCTACACAATGAGAATGAAGCAGATGACTGGATGGGTCTCGACGAGTAGAACACTTGGTTCAAATCTCAAGTCCGAGACTTGAACAAGAGCCAAGATATTGTGAATTTAAACAAATTTAAAAAGTTTAAGACAATTAAACACAATGGAAAAAATAGCCCTGTGAGCATAAAATTATAATAACTGGAAGAGCAGATGAGAGGGATCGAATGAGCCAGGTCCGGAATGGACTGTGAGGCGAGTGCCGAGATATTGGCCAAAAGGCTGAGAGGGAGGAATGCGTCCCAACAATATGGTTTATAACAATAATATTTTGATCCCCAAATATCAGTCCCATAGCACCAAAAAAGTGGCATGTTAAAATATTGAAAGATGTGTGGGGGCATCGTAAAAATTTTCCGGTATCCTTTTTCCTAATTCAAAAAAGTATAACTTCAAAAATAAATATACGTACAAACTTTATAATTTGCTACAAATGTAATTAAAGTTTTTAATGCTAATACAATGAGGAAACTGCTCAGTTAATTCCACTCGTGGAAAGTAATTAAAACCCGCTGATCTGCTCGACTTTAAATATTGCATATCCCCTGATACCCCCCACCCATTTCTGGCTACAACTCTCTCTCCTCTAACACACACACACACACCTCGATGTTGCTATATCATTAATAACTTTCATTTCCCGTATACTATTGTTCCATTTGGATTCGATCATAACTCCGGTGGCCGCGTGGGTAGCCGAGAGTGGTATAGGTATCGGATCGTGGCTTGCCTGTCACGAGTTCGAGCCCAGTACCACTATAGACCGGCCGTGTAGGGCAGCGATGCATGTTACATCTGTCGAGAGCTGAAACGTCCTCCTGCTGGTGTGGTGTGGTAGTTAGGAGAGGTGGTGTGCCAGCTCAGGTGTCGTCCACGTCACTTGACCCGCGTTCAAAATTACGTGGTCCGTCGCCAAAGCCTCGTGTAGCTGAAATGCGCGACGTTAATATTCACCACCACCGATCATAACCTGGCCTTTTAAATTTTTTCTCCACACCCCCTATTCACAGTGATAATTCTAGAGCAGTTACACCTGTTGGTCATTTTCACTGCCGCCGTTCGCTCCACCCACCTTCAAGCCTCTAAGCTAATAGAAAACAAGCAACACTCTTTCACTCCAAATCACATCGAAGACTTAATTATCTCAAACATAAAGCTAAAAGAAATTTTAATAAAACTCTAAATCCAATACCTAAAGCAAATTATTATAGATTACAAGAACAACTTAAAGAGTGTGGTAGGTACTTATGTATGCACGTAAGTACACACACATTTTTCTTTAAGTTATAATTTCTATGCACAAGACTCAAAATCTTTCTAAAAATTTTATCAGGGCAAGCTGACAAAGAACGAAAAGGTGTCACATGGTGAGTTGAAAGATGGCTAACCTTCTTCAGTCAATCGGACTAAGCCAAACCATGAGATCATCATGACGGGCTACTTAAACACCCCAGCACAGGACACAGGGACCAATAACATGAGGGTATCAGACTATATCTGAGATGAAGTGAACCGAATGCATACATACCCGAGACCTATATTGAATGTCTGCGCTGGAAGAATCATTCCTGAGAAAATTAAGACATCCGCCTGAAGAGCCTTTGAGTTAAGGTCATTTTAAAATAATTAAAACATTTAAAACAATTAAATAAAATAGAAGCAGGGCACACACCCAGCAACTCGAACCTGGGACTGGTTGTGAGCAAAAACAAGAGTAATCCATTAGAACTGGTCCGGGAGTCTGAAGCTGCAAAATGGGAGTTTAAATTTGGGAAAGGTAAACGAACTAACTCCCCGGAGGAATAACTGTGACGTAAATGGTCACGCAGACCGTTTTAGATACAGAGTAGTAGGTGATCCCAAAGTTTCATCCTTCTATCTCTGTAGTATCGTTACGTCATCAAAAGATCGAATCCCATAGGAATAACATGGGGATTCTAATTTTGCGGATAACGCCCCCTGCCGCTTCCTACCATCTACACACACGAATTATAACAGATGAAACAGCTCTCAACGAGGAGAACCTATGGTCCGAGTTTCATTAACGAATCTCATATATCCTCGGTGTTATGGTTCTGAAAAAATATATCTAGCATGTTCATAGGAAGAACAATCGAATCCAGCCGGTGCGGTTGACCAACATGGCATAGGATTGGAGTTATTTCTGGTGAAGTCCTGCAGAGGAGGAGGGGGCTAATTCCACGTGAAGCTCGCGCAAAAAATCAACTTCCAAGCTCAATTCCTTAGAGGGAGGATGACATTTTTTCCTGTCCCCATAGGATTAACATGGGAGCGTGGGATATTTTAGTGTTAAGCCCTCCCCGGACTGCCATGAGAATGAAACAGATGACTGATGGGTCTCGACGAGTAGAACACTTAATCAAATCTTCAAGTCCGAGACTGAACAAGAGCCAAGATATTGTGAATTTAAACAAATTTAAAAAGTTTAAGACAATTAAACACAATGGAAAAAATAGACCTGTGAGCATAAAATTATAATAACTGGAAGAGCAGATAGAGAGGGATTGAATGAGCCGGGTCCAAATGGACTGTGAGGCTCGAGTGCCGAGATATTGGCCAAAAAGCTGCAGAGGGGAGGGGAATGCGTCCCAACATATATGGTTTATAACAATAGTTATTATGATCCCCCAAATATAAGTCCCATAGCACCAAAAAAGTGGCATGTTAAAATATTAGACACGAGCGACATAGCCATCTTGCAATAGCTATGTCTTGTTGGTTCCGCGTAAGCTAGAGGGTGTGGGATTATCTAAAAGATGAGACATTTTGTAATTTAACACAACTTTTATTAAGAATAACTTAAATTACTTAATTCTAAAAGAACAACTTTCTCTTTATGAGAATAAGCCACAAATTAAATCCGAATATTTAAGTCAGATTGTACAACTAGATCACTTATCTTAATTATATTTAATTATCTGCCTAATCTAAATCTCCTATACAAAAATATTACCTTTATAGAGTAAACCTTCCTACCTTTGGTTGAAGACATGCACTATTCTGCTACTAGTAGATAGGTATATTCAAGTACTATTACTCCTTCTTATAATTATTATTCTTAGCGATGATGAGCGTATCCTCTTTTCCTTGCGAGTAGGTCAGTTCAACACTTGTTCCGAACTGTTCCGTACTAAGTTATCTCTAAGATTGCCGTCTTATCTCACCAAACCCTACCCTTTAAAGTATATCTTATTTTATTTTTCGCCCTGTTTCTCTTCTGTATTAGTTGGAAAAAGTTTTGCCATTAATCGTGGCTGTCAAAGAACGTAGAGATGTCGCTAACCCTCCAAGAAGAAAACGTGATTTATTTAAGGGTTCTCAATGCCCTTAATAAATTACGTGCTCAAATTTATTTCTGAATCTCTTCGCTTTCTAAGTTTTATTTAAATTTTTAACCTTTGAATCCTCATTTTAACTTCTCTATAATTTCCAATATTTATCTTGACTTTAATTTTCATTATTCATCATAGAATTAAATTTAATATTCAAATCTTAATTTTAAATTTAAACTCTCGTGACAATAAATTTTATTCCATTAACTAGGCCAACATTACAATTGCTGCTTAACTGGTCTATTCTCACTTTTACATATATACCTAAAGTAACTTATATATTAATACACTTAGGTTTTCTACTCGAATTTTTCCCCAGTGCGCAGACCCAAACTCTTCTGCATCCGACAATCTTATCATATGGAGCTGGAATTTCGGCTCCACTGTACCGTGTTGAGGCTACATATCAGCTATTGACACTATTTTCAGGGTCTGTCACACTGAAATAAAAACTCTCTAAGTTACTTTGTCAAATCTATGTTTACATAATACCAATAAGTATCACAATTTTTATGCATTATATATCATTTGTAAATTACAATAAACTTTCATTTCCATTCCCGCATCTGGTTCCACAAAACTCCCAATGAGCCGCGCAGCGCCGTTAATATTATTATTAGTATAATATTATTATACTACGCCGCGTTTCCCTGAACCAGATGCATCATAATACGGAACAATACAACAACATATATATACATACATAAATATTATACAATTACAAACATTTTTCAATAAACCATTAAAACAAATGACCAAAGGAATTGCCGCATCTCACGAAGTCATACATCGAAGCAAACAAATGTGCAATTACAATTGTTTTCTCCAATAGAGAAAAATTTAATGTCAAAAGTTCAAAAATAAATATATACATTCATTGTAGTCAACTTTGCTTGGGATTTGTAACCTCTTTTAAACACCGCCCGAGACTTCCTTCTTCTTGCAATAATTCTTCCGACCACTTGTTGAAATATCATAAAAAAAAATGAAACAATACAACCTGATTTTTGCCTTCTGTCCCCGCATAGGACTTCCAATGACGAGGTGTTACCACTGTTCTTTCCTTTTCTTATTCCTCTTGGCTGCATTGGAATTTTTTATGATGCCCGCTGTAGGGCTTGTGGCCCCTGTCGGCTTTTTCCTTATTGTCTTGTTTCACAGTCGGGGACTCCTCTGATCCTTTCTCAAGCGTGGCCTCAGGTTGCAATTTTTCCCTCTCGAACTTCAGTTGTCTCCGCCTTGTTCTTTTCTCCCCACCATAAATAGTACTGATGACAATGGTCTTTGTTAATATTATTGTGTCCCTTTTGTGCTACTTCTCTGGTGGTCCACTTGCCCCTCGTGATCCATAAATGACCTTTGCATTCCCTTTAGCGAGTGCTTTTTCTTTTACTTTTCCTGTCGTTCGTAAATGAACTATGAAGCGATCTGACCAGTGATCTGCGCTTATCGGTCCTATCTGTGTATTTATATTGTTTTGATTGGCAATTAATCTTTTGCTCTAACTCACGTTTTTCCACCGCAGATCTTTTCTTTCCATAGTGTGACTCATTGAATCTTTTGATGTACATTTTCCGGGAAGTACTTCGTTTCCCGGTTTTATCTGATACTATCTGGCTACCTTGTTCCATCTTGACCTCGTCACAGTTCCTATGACGATATATACTCTTGGTTTGATCAACGTTAAAAAGTTAATCTTTTTCCTGACTTCCATATTACAATATTATTGTTACTTACTTCTAATACTTATTGGGTCCTTCAAATTTTGTTTAAATTTGGAACAGATTTTATTAGCTGCTGAACTTAAAGGGTGTGTCTCTAATAAGACCCAATCATTTTACCTTAATTTGTATATCTCTGTCTTCGTCTATTATAATATCTTTCCCACCTTCTGCTTAGTTTTCGTACTTCAAGCTCCAGCTTCCTTAAATATTTTTTCTATGTTTTTAACTTTAAATTCCTGGGATCCATCTGGAAATCGTTACTTACCTTTTGAAATGGGTAAATCAATTTTTCGACCTAAAATAATTCCGCAGGTGATTTTCCCAGCTTCATTCACCGCCGTACGAATAGCGTAAGCAAACTCACGTAAGAATTGATCTCAAGTATCGTTGATTATTAACATAATTTGCAAATCATTTGCACTATATCTCGATTAACTCTTTTCAGTCCGATTTGCCAGGCCTATATGCAAATAAAGTCTTCACATGTGCTCATGTCTAATCTTTCACTAATGTTCAAAATTTCGATATAAATTGGGACCATTATCACTTATTATTAATTTTATTGGAGCTTCAAAACGCGATATAAAGTTAACAAAAAAAAAATATCCACATGGTATGAGACGAGGCCTTTTAAGAGGTATACTTCAGCCCATTTGCTGAAATAATCGGTTATTACTAAAATATAGCGATTACGTTCCTATTCTCGATATAGGATACGAGCCTAACAAATCTAACGTCATCATTCTACTTGATAATTTGATATAATCGGATTTTAATCGACCAGCTGGTAACGCGTTTTTATAGTTATTAACTTCTGGCACATATGGCATGTAGAGCATTACATATATTGATCAGAATTTTCTCATGTACGAAATAACAAACGTCCCGAATTTTATGATACGTGTTTTAAATCTTCCCAAATGTCCTGCTATTGGTCTGTCGTGAAATTTCATTATTTCATTCCTTAAAGATTTTGCATACACGCATTTCACCTAACGACGTTGCGTACTTCGTATAAAATAACAAGCCTTCAATTAGACGGAAGTCGGGACCACTCTCACATATCGTTGCATTAACAGAGTTATCTTCCGGGTTTCTAAATATCTATAGATATGACCTAATTCTGGTCATGTTCTGCGTTATTAACTGTTCCTGAGTAGCGAGTACTAAATCCCTGATTATTGCAATAATTATTTTTTTGTCCTATTATACTTTCCACATGATTTTCGATAAAAACATTGTTGCCACATTTAACTTCCTTTCTGCCCATCAACGCGTAAATTCCCTTTATCTACCTTTAATATTCAACCAGCGAATCTTGAATTTTCAACGATTTCTGATCAAAATTCAAAATAATCCTTGGATCCACTTATAAAATCAATACCGAGAATACATGGGTATCAAATCTGTCAACACATGAAATGACAAAGGTCTAACAAAAATCTCTGATCTGAATAATCAAGTCTACCATTCCTATGTTTTGGGCATTTCGCTCCTGTGCTGTTATTACCTGCTCGCGATTTTAATTTGCTTATAAAAATATTTTCTATATACTTCTTCCGATATAAATGATTTATCTGCTCCAAACCATAGCGCTTCAAAAATGTGTTATTTAATAAAATAGAACGGAAGCTCTACGGTAAGGATATACATATCGGAGAAAGCTTAATTGATATTTCTCTTCCAATTTTTTTTGGGGGTTGATTTTTTCTTTTACAACATTTAATCGCCCCCTTTGATCCTATCGCCTCGACTAAATTTTTCCTAAACCCCCGATTTCTACGGTCTCCCTATTAAAATTATCATTTCGATCATTTCGAAATTTACCCCCCTTTTCGTTGAATCTCTGAACCATTCTGAAATCTTTCCTCTCGAACCCTCTATTACTTTGCCCTATTCTCAAAAAATCATTTCTACCATTATTTGGTCTACGCCCAACCTCAAATTTCCCCCAGTTTCTGCGATTAGCATCAAAATTAGGCATCCATGCGCGTTTGACCTCGTCTTTCTAATTATCACTATTCTGTGATCCTCTTTTTTAATTTGTAAAAAACCTCTTCGAATTTAGCCAATTTTTCCCAAAAAGTTGTACCGTGTTCTGCGGTTCCCACTTCCACGTGCCCGGGATCTGTGGTTGAGTCAAACCCAAAAATTGATAAACCAATTCCCCTGGCCCCCTATCTCTAAATTCTTCAATTTTTTTAATAAATAAACAAAGTCTGTGGGTTCCGATTTTTTCCCCTGCTGGCCCGGAAAATCGTTTCCCAATTTTTCTTATTTTTGATTGCGGGAAAGCCGCAATTCGCCGAGCTGCGCGAAACCCCGTGGCTGTATCTTAACACCGATCCAAATATTGGTACCAATCTTGACCCTTCCCAGATTTTTTTTTAAAACATGACAGTTTCGGGATTTCAAGTAACTGTATTTGATTATCTATTGTCTCAAGGGAAAAGTTCATTCTCCCCCCGGGAAAAATACATTTGGAAAATTCTAAATCCTCCTGCATTACCTCACCCCAAAATTTTTATAGTTCGGGGCCCGGGCTGCCATCCTGCGATGATATGTCTTGTTGTTTCCGCGTAAACAGAGGTGTGGGATTATCTAAAAGATGGACATTTTGTAATTCTTAACACAACTTTTATTAAAATAACTTAAATTTCTTAATTTAAAAGAACAACTTTCTTTAAGTGAGAATAAGCCAAAAAACTGAATATTTAAGTCAGGCACAACTAGATCACTTATCTTAATTTTATTTAAATTTTCTTTCCTAATCTAACTTCTATACAAAATTTACCTTTTTTTAGAGTAACCCTCCTCCTTGGTTGAAGACACCTATTCTGCTACTAGTAGATAGGTATATTCAAAAACTATTACTCCTTCTTATAATTATTATTCTTAGCATGATGGCGTATCCTTCTTCCTTTCGAGTAGGTCGTCTAACACTTGTTAAACTCTTTTCCGTACTAAGTTATCTCTAAGATTGCCTCTTATCTCACTAAACCCCTATCCTTTTTAAAGTATATCTTTTTTGCATTTCGCTTTGTTTCTCTTCTTGGTATTGGGTTGGAAAAGTTTTCATTAAACGGGGCCCTCAAAGAACGTAGGTTTTTTTAAAAAAGAAGAACGGGGAAATGTCACACGGGGTTGCGGGGCTCATCAAAAATTTTCCCCTTTTTCCTTTTCCCCTAATTAAAAAAAAGTATAACTTCAAAAAAAATATACGAAAACAAAAACCATTTTGCTACAATGAAATAAAAGTGATGTTATCGCAATGCGTTCGAAAAAAATCATCATAATCATATACTTGTAATTTTATATAAATTGGCTTTTGTTTTATTTAAAAAACACAATTTAAAAAATAATTTATTAATTTTTTTTTAAATTTCCCTTTAATATGTTTATTTTTAATAACAAAAAGTGTTCAAACAAATGCATCAGAAAAGCTCCGTAGGCGAAGGACGATCTTTCCCTACTAGTAGTGACGTCACAAATCAACGCAAGGCAAAGGTTAGCAGATACGGGGTGTATAGCTCAGTGGTAGAGCATTCGACTGCAGATCAAAAAGTCCCCGGTTCAAACCCGGGTGCCCCCTTCTTCAGAGAAGTGAGGAGAAATGTTTTTGAGAAATTCGAAGGCGGGAATGATTTGTCTCGTTCTGCATATTTCTAATCAAAGCATTTTGGTATCCGTTCCTACGGAACGCAAAGCAAAGGTTAGCTGACGTGAGGGTATAGCTCAGTGGTCGAGCATTCGACTGTAGATCGAGAGGTCTTCGGTTCAAACCCGGGTGTCCCCTTCTTCAGGGAAGTGAAGAGAAATAATTTTTTGAGGATTTTGAAGGCGGGAATGATCTGTCCTGTTCTGTATATTTCTAGACAAAGCGTTTTCTCATCCGTGACGGTGTGCACACGCATCATGAAAATTTACCCTCATCCTATTTCTCTAACGCCCCAAAAGAAGTATAACTTCAAAAAACATTCACAAAACTACTAGACTAAAAAGAGTTAGCTCTTAACACAGCCGACAATAGCCTATGGCAGTGTCAAAAATTTTTTCGCAAAAAACGCTCTAACATTCCTAATCTTAATAGTTCTGGTATCGCAAAAAGTGATGAACAGAAAGCCAACCTACTGGCTCTAACACTTAAAAATAATTTCACAGAAAACAAAAGGATGATAAAATGTACCCTATTGATGATAACATTACTAACACTTTAGGAGACTTTTTCTCCTTCCCATTGCTCCTACTAACCAAGACGAAATCACTGATTACGTCACAAGTCTCCTCAATAACAAAGCACCAGGAAGCGATTATATTACCAATAAAAGAGTTAAAATTTTTCCACTTAAAATTATTCTCATACTAACATAATTAATTAATAAAATTTTTATTCTCTGACATTTTCCAAATAACTGAAAAACTGCGATAGTTTTTCCGATTAAAAAACCTGGCAAAAATTATCATCATCCCGGTAGCTAAAGACCAATTTCCCTTCTAAGCATTTTAAGTAAAATAACAGAATATGTAATTCTTAATAGATTATATACTTTTACCAATGATAACAATTTCATTAATCCGAATCAATATGGGTTCACTAGACATCTTTCTACTTACCACCCGGTGCTCAGAATTACTGAAAAAATATCTTCTGGATTTCAAAAAGGCAGGTAACCTGGGGCTGTTTTTTTTCTAGACATTCAGAAGGCTTTTGACAGGGTCTGGGTCAGGAGACTCATCTACAAACTTATCACTAACAATTTTCCACCTCTCTGCTTTAATTCATCTCATTAATTCTTATTTAGTTAACAAATCCTTCAAAGTAAGAGTGAATGATACTCTTTCTTCCTCTTTTAATATCAAATGTAGTCTGCCGTAGGGTAGTCTTCTTGGACCCCTGCTATTCAACATATATATTAATCCTTTAGCGGGCAGTGGCTAATACGTCTAGCCACATATTAAAATATTTTTCACCAAGCGGGTGATGGATATTTAGTACATCCACATGAGTTAATTGAGGTTAAAACGCATAAAATTTAATACAGATGGCAGGACGATACTTTTTTTGCATTTCATGTCCCCTGATGGGTAGTTAAAAATAGTGTTTCTCGGTGTAAATCTACAAATTGTATTTTGATTACTATAAATAAAATTTATGATCTTTGAAAAAATTTCGACATGTCTTAAGTATACTTTTCTCTCATCTGAATGAATTAAGCAAATTTTCAAGTAAAAAAGGTTTTACTTAGGTTTTGGAAAGCTTTTATATGTGGCTAGAGGCTGTATCCACTGCCCACATAGAACAAAAGAAATGACCTAGAAATTTTCGTTTTTCTCCACACTTAGAATCATGTGAGAATGTTAGGGGTCAGAAATATAAACTAACTTTTTTTAAAATATGTGGTACAAGATTCTCGGGTTCGAAAATCTTTCATTAGAGCTTTTCTGCTCGTAAAAAACGTTTGCATACTATAAAGTTCCACAGTAAATAGTTCATCAAATTTGTGAAATAACTAATTTAAATTCTCAAAAATATTACTTTATTTCTAACCTTTTATACTAAAATTAAATAAATTATAAAATGTGGATATATACCAATTTCAATGTATAGTTTAAGTATTCTATATATATTCTTAACTTATAACGTGTACTCAAAAATAACACCAGCGGCTAGCTCAAATAATTTTAATTGGTTATACTTTCTAATTGAGCACACAGTTACAAATACATAAAATAAAACCCAGTTAACCTTGATACAAATACTAAGGGGTTGGTGAGGGCAGACATTGGCATGACCTTTCTTCACCGAGGAGGCAGGCTGACTCTCGCACGTCCTTCCTTCACCGAGATAGCAGTCAGACTCCTTTCTTGTTCATACGGCCAGGAGAGGGCGCTCTATTACCATTCGTTACACTCCCCCTCTGGTTCCTAGGTATCGTCCTCGATGAGGAACCAGCAAAATTGTCGTTCATGGGTCTTCCTTTTCTTCTGAGAGGCATCACTGGAATGACTTCTCCCCCTACTTCGAAGATGGAATAACTTATCTGATGCACCATGAAGACGGATGCAATCTGAAATATCAAATTTCCCGGTAGGAAATATACAATCTGAAATATCAAATTTCCCGGTAGGAAATATACAATCAAAAACATCAAATTTCCCGGTAGGAAACGTACAATCAAAATATCAAATTTCCCGGTAGGAAATGTACAATCAAAAACATCAAATTTCCCGGTAGGAAATGTACAATCAAAAACATCAAATTTCCCGGTAGGAAATATACAATCCCAAAATTTATTCGTAGCCGGCAGCTACACTTCAGAAACCACTTTAAAATTCTTTATGAACTAGGTGTTCAGAAATTGAATTGATAATTTTAAGTTGGGCTCCATTTCCCGGTAGGAAATATTCATTTGCAAAGAGAACAAGTCACCTATTTGATCCATGCTTTGATCTCCATGATCTCAGCCACATTGGAAACGGACTCTTCTGTTCTCAGGAAATATTCATCAGTGAAGAGAACAGTCACCAGTTGATCCATGCCTCGATCTCCATGATCTCTGCAGCATTGGAAACGGACTCTTCTGTTCTGTGGACTGATAGGGATGTAAGATAACCAGACTTCTTACAAACGCTCAGGCGCCATTTATAGCCTTTTGGCATTTACTGGCGCCATTTGTCACAAGCTAGTGTATCACTTTCAGGCATCTGGTATCATCCCAAATTTCATTCATCTTTGATTACAGATTTCGATGTATTTTTAACAGTAATGAAATGAAGAAAAATTTTAATTAGCAATAGTTAACATTTTTACCATTTGGGCGTTACTTGCAGCCAAGCCAAATTTTCCTCAAGCTTTTCAATTAAGCAATTGATTTTGAGACCAACTTCATTTCAATCTTGTAATATCGTAATTTAATTTTGTAATTTAAAAATAATTCAATGGATCCTCAGCCACAAATTAAATGCAGTTAAGTTAGTTTTAAAATAGTTAACCTTTATAATTGAGCATCAACTAGTCATTAGAAGAACAAGAATTGGATATTCGAACACAATACTATAAAAAAATTTATTATAAATATCTTACAGGAAACAAAATCTAAAGTTTGAAAGCAAAATGAAAATTCAAGTAAAAAGAAATTCTGATGAATTTAGTAAAAAACAACATAAAAATTAATCCTTTTAAGGAATAAAAATACTGTTTTAAAATATTTTTAAATATTTTTGCAAGAAGGCAAAATCTTAGCTTTGAAAATAAAATAATTCACATATAAAAAAAATTCTGATGAAATTCAAAATCGAAACAAAACCTATGAATGAATCTTTTGAAGGAATAAAAATACTTTTCAAAAATACTTTTTAACCAAAAAATAATAACAATTTCTTTCTTTCAAATCACAAATATCTAATATGTGATCAAATTCTTCAATATAGTTAGAAATAAAACACAGTAAAAACACTTAAATTCAATAAGAAAAAGGTACTAAACAGGAAATATCAATCTCAAGTGACACCTTGCGTCATAAGTGAATTAATGAGTCAGCAAAAAAGTGAAAAAGATCCATGATTAATAAATTTTACAAAACAAACAGTGAGTGCTGTATTCTGAGGGTTTCCCAAATAAAATGAACAAGAAAAAAAAAATTGATTTTCACCAGGCAAGGGTGGGAGAAAATCGGGAGGGAAAAAAACAAAACGAATATTTTTAAAGAAACAGGCAGTGAAAACTCAAGGTCAGAAGTGGGGTAAAAAACCCCAAACAAAGTACACTAATAGTCATAAATCATAGACAGGGACAAAATTGAACAAAAGTAGAAAAGTTTTCTTACTAGAGAAAAGAATTACATAAAGAAACTAGACAAATAAATCATGTTATTATATATATACCATAAAATACAAATACACAAGTAAAAAATTCAACAAAAGTCAAAATGAATAAGAAAACAAAACGAAAGAAACTTATCTGACGATCCGTGAAAACGAATGCAATCCAAAATTTCTAATCTCCCGGTAGGAAATAAACAATCAACTTCGTAGCTGGCAGCTACAACTTCAGAAAATACTTTTTAGAAATTCTTTATGAACTAGCAGTTCAGAATATTGAGGATAATTTCGTTAGACTAGCTGGACTATTAACTGACTATTTGGCCACTCGCTGGGCGCCATTTTATAACGTGTACTCAAAAATAACACCGGCGGCTAGCTCAAATAATTTTAATTGGTTATACTTTCTAATTGAGCACACAGTTACAAATACATAAAATAAAACCCAGTTAACCTTGATACAAATACTAAGGGGTTGGTGAGGGCAGACATTGGCATGTCCTTTCTTCACCGAGGAGGCAGGCTGACTCTCGCACGTCCTTCCTTCACCGAGATAGCAGTCAGATTCCTTTCTTGTTCATACGGCCAGGAGAGGGCGCTCTATTACCATTCGTTACAAGTTTAAGTATTTCTATATATATTCTATGTTGTACAATTATTCTATTATTATTTAATTACACTTATACTTTGTATTTAATTGTTATTGAAATATAGTGGACTGTCTGACTGTATCATCGGAGAAATTCGTTGCAGAGAACATGATGATAATGTGTATACAGCCCTAATTAATGTCATTAAAAAATTTAAATGATCTTAATGTCATCATTTTTTGTATTTTATTTAGTTATATTCTTTCATTTATATCTTTCGATTCATAAATCCTTTTGCATGTTGGAAAGTTAGAAGTTGGATAAAAGTTCATTTGAAAAATGTAAACTAACAAATTTGGCAATTCAACTACGCTCTTTTTTTAAAAAAAGGTAAAAAAAGCGTTTTGTTGAAAAAATCTATTTTAAAAAGAGAAATTATAACTATTAAAAAAACAAAGTGTGATATATGAAGCAGAATATTACCGAGACATTACATTAACATAATTTTTATCTTTGTGAAATGTGTGCATGTAAAATTTTTGATCCTAAAGTTGTTTAAAACATCTTTAGGAATATTACAAAAGAATTCCAGGACAAAAAAAAAATTTTTAAAAGGAGTACAATTTTAAAATTTTCCAAATTTTTATTAAAAACTTCAAATTTTTAAAAATGTATCAAAAATATTTGCCATATTTCATCTTGTATCATTTTCTTGAATAGAAACATTATATGAAATGCTAAAATATAATTTTTAAATACATAAATAAATAAAAAAAAATTTCAAAAAGGTGGCAAGTTTCCTTAATTAATTGCAATGTCTCTGTCTCTCTATATGTCTGGGGGAATACATCAGCAATTAAGTTTGATGTTATGAAACGAATAACGGCGCATTATTAAATTAATTTTAAATCAAATGCCTAACTAAAATTAGATGGTCGCGGGTGCCAGGGCCGTAGGCACTTTTTTCCAGAAGGTTGGAAGAAAAAGATAAACTAGGAATAGACAAAAGACAAATAAAGAAAACTCCCACGAAATCTAGGAGGAATGACGTATGCTCAAGCATGAGCAATCAATCGAAACAGAAACGCCAGCGAAACGAAGGAAGGGAAACGGGACGGCCGCATGCAATCAATCAGGAGGGTTACAGTTCACCTCATGAACACAGTCTATGAAAATGCAGTGCGATGAAGCTAAGTGTGTTGTTTCAGAGTGTGAATGAGAATTCTTGTTGAGTTATGGGGGAGGTGCAGGTTTCTCCACTTCGTTGAAGAGTATGCATATTAATTTTAAGATGAGGATACGTTAAAAATGTTTCTGCTCTAATAATTGGATTGTCGTGAGATTCTATAGAATTAAAAAAAATTTCTAGAAATTTTAGTGATGTAATTAAAAATCGGCTCCATGTTTAGGTCGTTGTGTATCACGTCGTTTCGAACATACCAAGGTGCATTCGTCATGACGCGAAGTACTATTTTGTTTTGAATTATTTGAATATTTTTCATGTGGGTGGCGACTGCTGCCCCCCAAACGGGAGGAGCATGTGATAACTAGGCGCAAAATCTGCTTGTAAAGGATTACTTTATTTTCTAGAGATAGAGGAGACCTTCTTCCTATAAGGGAGATGGCTAAATGAATTCCTTCCTAGAATTTATCTGCAAGATAGTCGATATGTTTTTTGAAAGTTAAGCGGCTATCTATGTGTAAGCCCAGATATTTTACCACCGAAACCCACTGTATGTTGTCATCAAAAAGTGTGAGATGGAAAGAAGGGTCAATGACCCCCATTTCCTGAAAATTATTGCTTGTGATTTGTCTACATTAATTGCAATTCTCCAATGTGACAACGAAATTTCTAGTTTGTCGAGGAAATTTTGTACAGATTTTATTGTGTATTTGAGCTGGACTTGCGATAATACGGCGGAATCATCGCGAACAGGCAAATACTAACAGTGGAGTGTTGTGGAAAGTCGTGAGTGTAAATGTTGTACAAGTAATGTGATAGAACAGGAATGCCAGAAAGGCAAGTTCCAGAGTTAGAATATGTATTATTTACACGAACTCTAAGAGTTATATTGTGTAAGAAATTTTGTATGATTTCAACTAAGTAGTAAGGGAACTCCAGTTTAATTAGCTTGTACGTGAGGCCATCATGCCACATTTTATCGAATGCCCTTTTAACAACTAAAAAGACACTGACAGTGTAAAATTTAGGAGGAAAACCTTCATTAATTATGTTTGCAACAAGTATTAATTGGTGTAGCGTTGAATGGCTCTCCCGGATCCCACATTATTCCTGGAGAATGTAATCTATGGCTTTGCAGTGAGATTTGATTCTAGTTAATATAAGTCTTTCATAAATCTTAGCAGTGGAATTAATTAAGCTAATTGGTCTGTAGGCTTGTGTAAATTTATTGTCCTGACCTGGCTTGAACAGCATGATTACGTTTTGCTTCCTTCCACAGTGTAGGAAAGTGATTTTTAATGAGGCATTGATTGTAAATTTTAGTTAAATGTGTAATAACATTTGAAGTGAAATATTAAAGAAATCAAATACGTTTCTTTTAACTAGGGTCTTAATTCCTTTATAGCAATACAAAGATTCCTGCTCATTCCTGCCTCTTAACTCACGAATTTTAACTGCTGTACATCAAACATAAGATTCTGGAAGATTCTAAGAAATGGAGTATAGCTAAACGTCCCTCCAACCTGATAATGTAAGTAGCAGACAAATATTTAAAAGTTGTTTCTTACTCGTGTATTTACGTAGCGTTTTTCTTCAAGTTTTAAAGTTAGCTATTAAAGCGAAACATCTACACTAGGTCGAAAAGGTAGAATTTTAAGACGGTCATTTCAATTTTTAATGTTGAATAACATATCCATGTGTGCGTTTATCAGTTAGTTGAATTGCCAGTGTTCGATTCAACGCTTTTGAAACGTATTGAAATTTTCAGGCGTGTTTGAGTAAGTAAAGAAACCGACAGAGATTGAATAAGAAATGTTCCGAGAGAAGATTTTAAAGAAAGGGGCTTGCATTGTTATTTTATGTTTTTTTCCCCCGTTTTTCTTTTTTTCTTCCTTTTCTTTTTTTTTTTGCCCTGAGAAGGGCTTTTTTATAACTTTATACGCATTTTTAAAGAGTAGGACCGCTTGAATGTTTGGTAGAACACCACCTTAAGCTTTTGTGACTCCACAAAGAAGTTTTCTCAATTTCTTTTCTTTAAGGAGAGCTATTCTTATTATCTCTATCAGCATTACCTGTTAACAAACAATTAAGTCAAGTATTGAAATTGGGTTGCGATGTACGCATGAGCAACTCCTTTAGCGAAATACATTTTCCCCCGGGGCCGACGGATTCTGCCGACTCGAGATTGGAGCCACGCACGTCAAAATCGGGTTCTACTCTTTCCCATTACGTTCCGTATCATACGTCTTGCAGACATGTTTGTACTTCAAGCCGAAAGTATTGCCTTATATACAAGTTTCGGATAGGAAGAATAGACCAATGAGAAGGCGCCAAGGCCACCAATGGAAGACGGAGTTTCCTTTCCACCTGAGTCATGTGTTAAAACATCCACACAAGAAAATAGTAACTTTATTAGGTTAATTATATTTAATTATTATGTACAATATACTATTATTATACGCGTGGTTGTTGAACGATTGAAATAGTTTACATATATGTTTGTGCGTTGCATCGAGCATAATGTATTATTTCATTTCTTAAGAAATGTTCGAATTGTATTCTACTGTTTTAACGTTTAAGCCGAATATTGAGTATGCAAACCATCCCCAGTTTCCTTTCTTTTCAACTCAAAATGTGATGCCGACTGTGCTTGTATTGTAAGAAGTATGCATGCATTGCACGAGATTTACTGCATTTCAATTTTGTTTGAAAGTTCTTGAATTAAAAAAAAGAATATATGTACTTTTTTAATACACGAAATTTTGAACAATATATATATATATATATATATATAATGTCTTAAGATACTAATTATAGATTAATGATCTCTAATAATAATATTGCTATTAAAAAACAAATTTCTAAAGATATTAGCTTCATTACAAAAGAAGCAATTAAATATAGCTTTCCTATTGTAGCTTTCAATTAATTTAAATGCAAAAAATTTTAAATGAATCACTGAAAATTAACTATAAACTCATAGTGGTATAATTTAAAAAAATATTAAGTATCAACTTGCAGAACTATAAAAGAACTTCATTATCGTTTATGCTGATAAAATTTTGGGTAATTATTCAGTTATTGGCAATTGGCTTTATGCTAATATAATAAACAAACATATTCAAAATAATACTGCTTTTAAAAAATCTAATTCAAGCAAGAGAAAAAATGTTAATGAATCTCTCTACTTTTTGTAAAAAAAAAACTAATTTACGAAAAGATAGATAGAAGTATATGCAAGGTAAAAAAAAATATTTCTTTGCATACCTAGGATTTTGAAGATTTATTTAACTCCATAGATATAGGAGACATGTTTACGATTCTTAAAATAGCTAATAACAAATATTCTTGGAATAAGATAATAAAATATGATAAATACCTTTCTATTATTTAACTAGTATTAAGAGTAGTCGTTACCCGCTATACCGACAAGGTTAAATTGAGCTTTTTTAGAAACCTGTTTCTCAGAAACAGTTAAAGATAAAAATTTCCAATTTTGTCTGCAAATTAATTATGCCTTTTTACTTACACTGTAGTTAAAATGTTTAAAATATATTGTTTACTTGTTTCAAAAAAATTGAACGTAAAAGTATCACAATGAAATTTTTTGAAAATTGTCATTTTTTTACGATAGCTGCTTTTCAGCAAAATATTTTGACAAAATCTCTAAAAAAGTACTTGCAGTACATATAGTTACATATTTTTAATGCAGTAAAAATTACATGTGTAATCATTCAGTAGATTCTGAGAGAAAGGTACACGCAGTTTGAAAGCAATCATTTTGAAAAAATTGCATTTTTAATGTAAAATGTCACTTCATCGAAAAATTATGGATTATAATCTGTATTTGCCATATTTTTTTGAATATTAGCTTATTCTCTGTTACTTTTAAGAGTTTTTAATTTTTCTTTTCTTAGATTTCTCAGGAAATTCCTATATAGCATTTTTCCCTTTTAAGCTATCGAGGTATTTTGTAGCGTTTGCATCATTTTATTCAAATTCTGTATCAATCTTTGAAGAATTTTCAGTTCTGATACACAATTTTCATCAAATTGGACTATAAAGCATCATAAATACCATGTGAAAATGTGTCAATACATGAAAATATGGCTTTGGTAATACATGATTATACGATGTTTCGAAAAGTTTCATTAGTGTTTTCTATATATTCACCAGTAAACACAATTTCTTAAACATCGGAATTAAAATTTTTTAAATATTAGATAAATGGTATTCAAAACAACAAGAAGTCTGTTTTTTATGTTTTTGAACATGAAATTTTATGTATTTTTATGTCTGGAACAAGCTACATGCAACGAATAAAGGCATTGTATTTTGATATATTTATATACCTCTTTCGACGAAACTATTGAACACCAAATCTTAAATTTTTTTTATAAATACACGATATATATGAAATATATAGTAAACATTTCCAGTTCATGTAAGAAGATTTAAAGGAAAAAGAATACACAATTTAATATATATATATAAATTATCATTTTCTGTGTTACGACATCTGTTTTTGAGCTAAAAATGTCTGAGGAATTTTTCAAAAACTTGACATACAGAATCAGAACACACAAGAATATATATTATATATACAGTACAAATTTCCAATTCATGCATACAGTAGATTTATAGAAAAAAGAACAGACTATTTAAAAAATATAATATTTAGAAAACAGTAGCTTTTGTGTAAAATTTTATCTCATCAAAAAAATCCTGCACTGTAGCCGGTTTTTACCTTATATTTTTTTAATGTCATCTTCTTTCTTTCTTTTTCTTCTTTTATATTTTTTAATTTTCTTAGAGCGTTCAGAAAAAGCATAAATTGCTTTCATTAGTCTTTCCCTATCGAGAATTTTCATGGCACTTACTGAATATTCCCCAGGTTCTACTCCCATTTTTTTAAGGATTTTTAATTTTGATACATTACCATCAATTAAAAGGAACAAACAGAATCACATAAACACCACGTGAAAGTGTTTTAATCTGTACAAATGTTGTTTTGGGAACACATGACCAAATGACATTATGAAAACCTTCATTCGAGTTTTGTGTTTTCCCATGCAAACATTTTTTTGAAAGATGGGAAAGATCTCTGAATATACGACGCATTTCTTCTACAATAGCTACCTGAAGACTGTTTTTATGATTGTAAGACGTACCTGATGTTTCAACCTTTTTAAATCCACACCATGAATCTTCACCGACAGGACAAAAACCATGTTGAGGATATTCATCAGTTGATATCTTATGCAGAAAAATGGCCCAGACAGCTTGCCGCATATTCTGAACATTTCTGTGATTTCTTCGAATAGCTGATCCATAGTATAACTGTAAGTTATCTATTTCATGTTCAGTCAAGCGATTTATCTCACTTAAACTCTTACCATCTGACAAGATTTGCCCTTTCAATTGAGCTTTTAATCAGCGTAATCTTGTTCCCATGCGCTTCATTACATGGCCCCAATACACTCCAATTTTTCAATTGGATATTCATCTCCATAGATGTTTTTCTTTTTTACCGTATCAAATGCTTTGCAATCCCCATCTCCTAAGTACTTAAAATATAGGGCATTATGCAAAGATAATGACCGTTGAAAAAATTTAGACGCACCTTGAATTTCCATTACTTCACTACATCCAACGTAATTCCTTTTATAATCCTTTTCATGAAAAGGCAAGTTTTTACAAATACAATACTTCGAAAGAATATCATCATCTATCACCTTACTTGTATCAATGCTGGTCACAGTAACTACACCATTCAATGATGTTTAACCGCGCTTCTGCCATGTACCCATCTATAGCTACCACAATGTTTCTATTACCTTCATTTGCACAAATAGCTTCCTTAGCAGCATTTTTAATCGAGTCCTTGTAAACAAGTTTGGCAACATTTAAAATTCGCTTACGGTAAGGAGAAAACCTTGGAGGAGGTTGCGGAAGATTTTTATGCCGCAGGACATTCTCCCTGCTTCTGCACCTCTTCCAATTGAACGCATGTCATATACAAACCTGCGTTCCTTCATGAAAGTTTGAAGTAAAGAATTCTACACGATATGGACAAGCACAACATTTCAGGACAAACGTAATAGCCAGTCTAGATTTAGCTTTTAAAACTTGCATGTCTAAACCACCGTTGCACATTTTACAGTGAACTTCATTCTTGAAAACAAATGTAAGAATATTCAAATTCAGGATTGCATTAATAATACCTACACTTTCATCAACAGAGGAAAAACTCTCATTTAAATTGGGAATTTTTTGTTCTTTTGCACATGACTCCTTTGAGTCATGTGCATGTCCAGCTTGAGCTTTTACTTTACTATCACAGTGGTACTTACTTTACTATTAATAGTATTCCTACGTTTATAATACCTACCTTTGCGTATGTTGCAAAACTTTTTAGATCTTGGCACCTTCCAAATAAAAAATTTCAAAATTTTTAAATTTCAGAAATTTTAAATATCGATAAATGATAACAGCTAATTAAAAACGCGTGTGAGAGTGCCAAAAATAGGCAAACAACCCTAACAGTTACACTTTCAGTTATTCTACAGTTAATTGCGTGTGAATAAATAAAACCGATAATGGCTTGGGAAGAGCACCCAAGGTTTAAAAGACCAATATTTGCATTGCTATCTGTCAAAGTAACCGTAGCAAATCAGCTGATTCTTTTTAAAAAATCATTTTAAAATACTTCTAATTCATAAATCGACAAATATGCTATATCATTGGAAAGGGCCTGATTTGGAGATTTTAGAAATATCAAAAACTCAAAATCGATTTCCCAAAGGTTTTTACCCTACTGACTGGTCTTATATAAATAAAACTTATATTTTCCATAATAACTCTTATTATCAGCAAATTTAGAGACTACCACAAGATAGATCTACTAGTAACTGTTTGGCCAATTTTTATGTGGGCACTTTTATGACAATGATAGAATTAGTTACAAATCTTGTTACTCTTTTAGATACATAGCTAACCTAATTAATTTTAATAATATAGTAGATTTTGTTCTCCTAGCTTTAATGTGTAACCCCAGTATTTGAAATTATTAAAACTAATAACAATAATGACTCAGCTAACTTTTTGGACTTCCAATTAAACGGTAAGAATATATTGTTAATCTTTACTAATAAAAGAAAGAATTTCTGTGTGTTTCAACTGTACCGGTCAAACTAAGCAACCCAGAAGTTTGAAACTTGGCACGTATAAGCTGTAAGTCGTTATCCTGAACACCTTGAAGAGGTTTTTCGAAATTCGCTTTAGAGTTTTTTAAAATTCAATTTTTGATCGATTTTTCAGCTAAATGGAGATATGACGTCATCAGACATGTCAAGTCAACTTTGCGAAAATTGTTGTTTAGAGCAGTTTTTTGGAAAATTTTGCACATTTTATAGTAAATATATTTATTTATGGTTGTATCTGTTCGTTTTTTTTAAACTCTTTGTGGTGGAATTACATTTGTTTTTCGAAAAGGTTGTCGTTAAAAATGTTTTTTCTAAATTTCATTTTTGGGTTCAAAATTACAATTGTTTTTCGAAAAAACTATCCTAAAAAGTGTTCTTTCAAAAAAATTTAATATACCAACTCGCTTTTGTTTACAGTTGATTTAGCGAAGTTGACCGAAATGAATCGAGTTTTCTTAGTTAAGATGCATGATTAGTGCAAAATCATCAATTTTGATGAAAATGACAAAAAAAAATTTATTTGATATTTTTAATATTTGAATTTTCTTCTTTCTAAAAATACCTTACTTTTGCTTGAACTTAATTATTTACGAAGTTATAGCAGTTTTTATGTCAAGTGAGAACAACAAAAACGAACCGGAAGTGCTTTGAATTTGAAAGATTTTTACTCTTTTTTGGAGTTTTATTGAATTTATTAATAAAATATTAATTTCTGGTATTATTAAAACTAAATATTGTGATATTTTTTTAAAAATTATTTAATAGTTTTTAGTAAAATTTGGCAACAACTTTACAGGTTTGTTGTCATTTTTCGATTTGCTTATGTTCTAGCTACTCGATTCTTCGCACCTCATTTAACTTATTATTTTGATATATTTTATAAAAAAAACTGTCTTTTTTAAGACAAAATATTGATTAATTATGGCTAAATCAAGATCTGGGAGGTCTAAGAAGCGTCTATTTACTGGAAATCGTTATACCATTCGTGCTACTATTAATGAGAATGATGAAACACCTGAGCCCAATTCTACTGAAACCGCTAGTGCCAAAAAATTGGAATCAAGCCATACAAGTTTGGATATTTTCTCAGAAAGATTGTTTGAAACTTATGAAAACAATAGAATTGTCAGCTTGACAACTTTAATTTCAATTTTTGCCATAGTTTGTTGCCCTGACTGTTATTCTCAGGGCTTGGAACTTATAGAAGACTCTGTCAGTGGATTATGCTCACATATAAACCTAAAGTGCAAAAACTGCTCCTTCTTTAAAGGTTTCCCTACGACAGAGAAGATGAAAGGTTCTTGTCTTATAAATTCTTCAATTGTTTTGGGGCTAAGGATAATCGGGAAAGGATTTTCAGCTGGCAAAAAGTTATGTGCTTTCCTCGGTTTACCTTTCCTGTCAAAATTTGCTTTCCACACCAATCAAGAAAACTGCTGAAAGCAGCGAACGTGTTGCTCAGAGCATCAACATGCATTGAGTGAAATCAAAGGCTCAAATAGTTTTCATTAAATGTGGAGCTTTCATATCAATTGATGTGGTACCCGAAAGCAGCTTTGCAGAGACTGCTACATCTTTGAATGGGTGATAATAATCACCATATCAGTTGACACCAGTAAAATTTTAGACGTGGAAATGACGCAATGGCCACTTTGCATATGCGCGAAGGCAAAAGAACCAATCATCAAAGGCTGCATATGTTCGAACTATAAAGGTTCGCGGGGGAACATGGAAGTTGTCGGAGCCTACCGTACATTTGAGATCAAATGTAGGGAGAAATGGGCAATTACAATGAATACTACGGAGATGGGGACTCAAAGGATATGAATCTGTTAAAAACTTTTATGGAATTATACAGTAGCCAAACTAGAGTGTATAGGCCATGTGCAGAAACGTGTAGAGCGTAGAATTAAAAAACGATGAGAAAGGTTTGGGAGGAAAAATAAATTAACTGATAAATTAATTGACAGAATTCAGAACTATTATGAAATAGCTATTCGAAATGTAGGTAATCTACAAAAGATGATGAGTGGTGTAATAGCTGCATTTTCTCTCTCTCCACTGTTGTATCTGGAAAAAACAATTCATTGCATGGACAGTCTGGGGATCTGAAATTGGTGTCGTTGCACCAAAAGGCAAAAGCAGCTGGGAATCCCCTCAAAGAGAGGCACAGGACTTCCTAGTAAAATTACAAAACCAAATAAGGCCTACATATCTAAAACTGTGTAATGGAAACTTTGTTGAAAAAATGTCTTCTGGTAAGACACAAAATTAGCAGCAAAGTTATAACAACATTTTGTAGAATATTGTTCCCAAAATATATTTATTGGACTGAAAACATTTCGTTTGGGTGTATTATTAGCTCTAATACTTTTAATTCTGGTTATGTGCTGGTATATTATCAGTAATTTGGAAATGTAAATGGTTCCTTCACAGAAAGTGTTGCTCAAGAGTTGCTTAAATTTGATAAACAACAGTTTCAACGGCACTCTTCGGTCGCAAAATTGTCTCGAAAAAAGCAGCAAGGAAAACAAAAAATTACTAAGGATATATGAAAAAACAGAGCCTAGTATATATTCATATGGAGGGTTTAAAGTACTTCTTTGCATGATTTTTATTCTGATTTATGATAACCTTTGTGATAAACAATATTTTTAAAGGCTTTTCGTGAATGTTTACTGGTAAATAACACAAATATATTTTGTATTAAATATTTCTTAACTTCTAAAATAATATGGAAGAATATGTATTTGTTTTTCTATGTAAAATGTTTTTACTACTATTTTTAATGCAATAAGTTTTTAAAGTGCCTTTTATATGTCTAATCTGTATTTCGTAAACTACATTACTTAGACTTTAAGAAAAAGCTTTTGACACTATAAAATTGATGCAAAAATATTAAAAAGATAAAGAAGTTTGAAGAAAGTATATAATATTCATAATTGCTTTGAAAAGGTTTGTTCTTTTTGATATATATAGAGGTTTTAGGGTTTTAGCAGTATAGTTTTTAAATTTTTGAATCTTTACATGCATTTTTCTATAAAACAGATTTTTGATATTTTTACAACATAGGTAAGCATGATATCTCAAAAGTTCTGTAGGTATTAATCTGAAATTTTGTATAGTGTGCATTATTATAATTGTTATGTATGCTGTGACCTGGGGTTAGAAAAGAACAGCATGTTTACTTTTTATAATTTTTTTTTCTGTGTGATCAATGTGAAATTTTTGAAAAATTCGCATTGCGTGCACTTTTTGACCTCTAGTTCAGTAATAAATTAAAAATTTTTCAAAGATATTAGGTCAATTCATTAGTAACTGTTTTTTGAGTAAAATTTTATGCATTAGAATTTATTTTACTATGTTTAACGTAACGTGCAAATAACGTCTAATTTAAACCTAAAATTGGCCATATTTTAAAAAAAAATACATTGAAAGAATTTTTTTTTCTTTTTTTATTAGTTTTCGGTTATAATTAAACAAAAAATGAGTTTAAAAATAAATTTTCAGCAAAATTTTAAAAATGTCTCCGCAACTAGTCAGGCACCTTAAGCATATTTTATCCTTTTCCGGAATTTCAAACAAAAGTGACGAAACTTTGTTTAATTCATTAATGCTAATTGACTTTCACAAATGAGAATATTATAAGTTTTTGCCCCTATGCAATATGTGCCTCATTGTTTCCCCCCACTAATGTGGTGGGTGATACCAAAGTTTGCTCAATGTTTTGTATATGTGAGTTCGGGTATCAAATCAGAATATTTTGTTTTTTTAAACGTAGCTGTGATTTTAGATAAAAAAAACTGTTTTCTGAAGACGTTTAATATTTTAATGCTCATTAATTTATGTTTTTTATTTTTGTGCATGATTATTTCTATTCTTTGTGTTTTATTCTACATTTTGGGGATTTCGTTGGAACAATACTTCTTGCAAGGTTAACGAAATTGTATGGCTACTTTAAAGATATTTTCATACATCTGATATCCTGTGTCATTTAATATTCCTGATACGTCATAGCTTTGCTATTAGCATCAAGAAAGCCTGAGGGCACTCTTTATCCCTATATCTTCCGATGGTACTTACCACTTACTTAAAGTTTGACAGAATAACCTTTTTTTTACGAATATTCTGACGATACTTAGTAGGAATATTCTTTTAAATCCACTCTTCCAAGATATATGGCAGCATGAGTTCTTTGATGAGTATTTTGGCGGGGAAGACGAGAAGTGTTATAGCAGAAATGGCGTTTTCAACGGATTGCATCTTTGTTCCGAAAAAGTAGTTAATATCAAAAGGTGTCATTTTTTTGTATGTTAATGAAGACCTTCTTAGAAAACGATTTGAACATTTATTTTAAGTGAAAAGTGTGTATAATTAATTTTAGAGTTGAATGTTTTTAATCTAATTAATTAATTAACTCTAACGGATTAAATATTTCTTTTTTATGTATTCCTGAATTTTCAATGTAATGATTCAAAAAAAATATTGCATGAAAAAAACTGCAGCAAATCATAATGCGGTAAATAAAGGTTTAAACCTTTAAGCTGTATCTGAATAATATTTGCTTTCTCCATGTTTGTTACTAACTTTATGTTGGCTTTTAAAGAGTCGACTTTGCAAAACATTTATACATATTTTGGTACTTATTAGTTACAAGGACCTCACAGGTTTGCGGTTTTTACAAAACTGAACGTTAGTGGTACTATCAATCTCCGATTGTACTTAGGCCACAATCCATATGATGTTGATATTACAACCCCAAACCGTTAATAAGTATAGCATACAACTAAGTCATCACTTGAATATCGGTACATTTCAGTAGTACTTCTTGTCTATTTCCAACTTCATAGCATGATCATTTGGTAAAAAATAAGAACTTATGTATTATCGCAACCTATTGGAGGCAATATATAAAACGAAGCACAGGGTTTCCAATTTGGTGCGGACGACACGTGGGAAATCTTGGATTCCAACTTGGCGAGTTATTAATTTAATATTATAATTTCTATCTATATGTAAGGTTACTTTTATATTTATATATTTGTTGTTTCTTTTTCTTTTTCAATTTTAAATATTGAAGATTACCTGTTATGTGTTTTTTCGTTGTTGTTGTTCAAAACTGTTTTTAATTTTAAAAATTAAAGGGCTTTTTTTTTTCTGTTTTAGATAACCTTTTAATTTAAATTATTATAACTCTGCTTCCCCAGATTACGGGCTTCTCTACTTATAATAAAAGCGGCAAAATATATTTTTTTAAAATTTTTTTGGTTACGAGCATTGCAGTTTTAAGTAGTAAAATTTTTTTCAGAATAAAAAAATCAAACATATATTGCTTGATAAAAGTGTAAAAATGACAAATGAAATTGATTAAAGTGCCCATTTTTTTTTTTTAACATTTTAAAAACTCCTTTTTAAAAAAAAAAATCTTAAAGTTTTATTATTTTTTTTAAAAAATAATATAAGATTAATTATGTTTTTTTATTATTTTACATTTTGGGAAAATGTTTTTTTTATTCAAAATTTTTTTAAAGTGGTATTTAAATGAAAAAAAAAAAAATACCAAAATTATTTTTTCCCCTAAAAAAATGGAAAAAAATTTTGAAAATTAAAATTCTTTTTTAACCTTAGAAAGATCAAGGGGCAGTATTTATGAGATCAAAGACTCAAAACGTTTTCACCGAACAAAATTTATGAGGCTTTTTTAAACAAAATCTTAGATCATGATTACCTATTCAAGACACAAATATATCAAATGGTTTATAAAATCAATGAAATTACACCTTCACTCTCGCCTGCTTTTTTTTCCATGTCATGTCCATTTATTCGCAAAAAAACATCTGTTAGAAAACTATGTGACTAAATGCACAACAAAGTAATTTCCTTCTGACAATCTATTCTTCATGCTGATTGTATTTATGCACATGCATTGCATACATTTCTACATATAAATATTACATGTTTTATATATATATATGCCATTTTCTCTGTCGTTGAAAGTAAAGATTATTGCTATTCTTCCTTCATCTGCATATTCAATCTTTTCTTCATTGTAGAAAAATATTGCTTAAAGTATAACAGAAAGAAAATGATACTAAATTCAAACTAATTGCTATTAACACGTTGGTAATATTGTGAAAATAATGCTTCGTATTTATGAGAAACCGGCATGTACAATGTTTTTTTATTTTTGTATGTCATTGTTTTTGGCCTCTTATGACCGATAACAACTCCTCTTTATTTTAAATGAAAAAAATCAGAAATATTTTTAACAAGAAGCTATTTGCTGAATCTATGATGAGGTGTGTACCTTGAAACAATATTCTCGTATTTTCTTTTGAAATTCATTTAAATTCAATGTTGACCAGATTTTTCGTCATGACTGCTTCTGACAATCTTTGTGATCGAAAAAATGTTTGCACAGAAAAAAGATGCACCTTGAAAAATTTTCTCATATTTCCCTCTGTATTTCTTTAAAATTCAGTGTTGAAGTGATTTTACGTATCATGCCATCATGGTTTAACGTTGCTTCTGATAATTTGTTCATAAAGTTTCTTGGAGATGTCATAAGCATATTTTATGTTATCATACTGTGTGTGTGTTCATATATGCTATATATATTTTAATTATCACTATAGTTATTTATCACTGTATTTACTCATTCGTTTGCTCTTTGCAGTCAAGTTATAATTTTTAATAGAAATATTGCAAAAAAATTCTGTTTAATTAATGAATTCTTTAGCAACATGGTTTATTATTTGTTTCATTCAGTACTGTTGTGTTGATTCGGGACATTTCAATGAGGATGTGTTATATCTGTTTTAGGTAAATTTTGATGTTAGCTCATACTAAATAAATTTTTTTAGTTTTGAATTACATCTAATATTCTATATTAGATGTATTACACATATGTTAGAAACCCATACCGAAACCCATACCTCATGTAATACTAATTGAATTTTTTTCCAGTTGAAGGCTTCCTAATATTTCTTAGTTATGATAGCATTAATGAATCACATTATCATCATTAATTTTTCTTTCGGTTTATCTATTGAAGGTTATCTCACCCATAGTTCCCATAGCAGAAACTTACTACTGCTATCACTTTTCTGTTATAATGTTGATTTATATTTGCATGCATTCATGTCTATTTACTATTTAGCATTTAATTTTCTCTCTTATCTTGAAATATTTGTTTTGTTAAATTATTATTTACTTCGAGGCCAAATTGCAATTTGTTTAAAATTATTTATAATGTGAATAATGATTTGAAAAAAATATTTTTAATATTTAGTTATACTACTTCATACAGGGTTTTATCCTCCCTAAAAAAATTATTATTGCTATAATAAGTAAATTTTACGTTTTTAAAATTTAACCCGTGCGAAGAACAAGCATTTCAGCTAGTAAGTAATATTTTTGATAAAATAGACCCTTTTGATTTTAACACTATAAAAATGCCATCCTGGTGTAGTAACCTACATTTATCAATATTTAAAAATATTATCTTAAATTTTAAAAAAGAAACAATGATTTAGCTAAGGATAATGTATTAAAACCATGTAAGTATAAAAATTTCTGCAATTATTACTTGTAATACAATTGTCCTGGTAAATTCCTTTTTAAATATATTTCTATGTTACATTAACTCTTTTTTTAATTTAGATTATTATTTTCTTCAAAATATCGTATGTGCTCAGATTAATTGCAAAATGACTATGTAGGCGGAGCCACTGCTTTTGTAATAATAAAACAACGGCTCCGACAAACTACCATTTTTTTATGCAATTATTATTATTAATATTATTATTATTATTATTATTCTTTTTAACACGAAACGAAAAATTATTTAGACTGTGATATTCACTGTTCTTTTTTCCTTGAATTTTATTCATTGATTTTGCGTTGCGAGAAAACAATGGAACGTGCATTGTCGAGAGAATGTTCTAAACCAATTAAGAGAGCGTCTTGAAGTGTATATATGTACACTGATAGAAAACATTCCAGTGGCGCCAAAACCGTTGAAATTCATACACTACATAAAAAAACCCGTAAAAAAATCATACAAAAATAAAATCGCATAAAAGAGGACCGCATAAAAACAAGTACTACTGTATTCCGTTTCCGCTTAATTTGGCCGCATTGTTAAAGGTGAAAACGTACCAATCTGTTTGAAATATATTGTCTGATTTTGGTATTTAAAATTAGAAAATACCTAAAAATTTGTATAAAATGCCATACATTGCAAAAATTTCTATTTTAAAGAAATATTTCTAGTCAATCACATATTGGAAGCTTTTATTTTTTTAATCAAAGTGAATTGCAGTCGAAACATCAAAATCATTAAAATCAAGTTTTGCTGGAAACCAGTATTTAGGTTAACATTTCTGACAAAGTTGTAGCTGTTTCATGCCAATTTACTTTGTTAGCTTTCCGTTAACTTAATTTGCATTTGCAGATGTATAAAAAGTAAGATTTTTTCAGGGCTTAGTTATTTAGTTGAAACCTCAAAATTTCAGACATCAATAACAAAAGAACTAGTAATTTTTAAACAAAAAATATAAAGAAAAAACTGCATAAATAAATCTTCGAAAAAGTTTATTAGCTGAAAAACACAAAAACCTATTTAAAATCCTCAATTTTTAAGTAAATTTTCAATTTTAGGTTAATACACGGATGGTAAGGTTTAACACATAGTGAAAAATCTTCGGTCAGTAATTATAAATTAAACAGTTATTAAATGTTTGTCAAATTCCAATTAATTTTCAAAAAATCGTAAAAGCAAGTTTTGGGAATCTTATATTTTAAATTACTAAGTTTAAAACAGCCAAGCATGGACTTTTTCGAAACATAAGCTTGATTTGTCACAATTATGGAAAAAGGATACAGAGAGATTGCTATATTCCAATTCTGAAAAGAGGTTAAAATTGACTCATTTTAGAAAAAGACACAAAAAGATGCAAAACATTGCTATTTTGAAAAAAAAAAAAACTATAGTGTGAAATAAGCAGTGTCTGTCAGATTCCGGAATTATTTTTTGTCTTATTTCGGAAAGAAAGAATGGATGGTGGTTTTAAAAGCGACAATACATCGGAAATACTTTCCCCAGTTGTACTTCAAATTCTCTGTACGGTAAACAGCACACAGTGGTAAATCGATGATATATTTTAATATTTTGAATTAATATTCTTTAATTTCGGAATTTAAATGGCCAAAATGGATTTCTCTGATTCTTTCTCTTTTGTAGTACCTTCGACGGGTTTCTGTGTTCAGGAGTTCGTGGGAAGATAGCCTCAGAAAGTAGACAGAAAAATTCGCCACAGAAATCGTGTTCGGAAATTTTAGCAACGTACTTGAGATCCTGCTGTGAAATCTGAGTTCCGAACACTCAGTCGTGACGTTACGAAAGACATTAGACACTTTTCTCAATCTCGTTGGGAATCTCACATAGCGGCACTTACGTCGGAGACAGGCATTCTTTGGAGGAAAACCTCCCTATTCAAAAAACCGCCTCAAAAAATCCCCCCCTTAAAGGGCGCAATTGGCAGTGTAGCAAATCACCCTGTGGAGAAGGCGGAAGTGACTGCCGACAACCTTCAAAAGGAGTTTGAACCCAACACTGAAGCTGAAAACGAACGTTTTACAGCTCATACACAAAGGAAAAAATTTAAAAAATTCTTGGACGCTCCTACCTGTCTAGACCTGGAAAACGACGCCAGGGGAAGTACAAAAATATATTGAAAAACTTAAGATCAATAAATCTCCTGGATTAGATTTAATTACAAATCGACCCCAAGAATCCCCCCCCAAATTGTCTTTTATTGTCATGTGTTCAATCTATTAATGGAGAACGTCATTTCCAAAAATAAAAGACGACTTTGGGGGGCCCCCATTTAAACCCCAATTTGATGATACCGACCTTAAAATTTTGTCCAACTGCTACTAGAGCGGAAAAACGTACGAGTTTGTTTTTTTGAATCCCTAAATCAGCTGCATAGCCGGGGGAATATTATTATTCGAACGCGGGATTTGTTCACAGTGCAAAACCCCAGTTACTAGAGTTACGAACGGCATCACGGTTTTTCAAAATAACCAGGCCCGGGCATTTTTGTGGATTACCCAAAGCCTTTGAAAAAATTTGGGGCGATGGCTTTATCCAAGACAGCATTTTTTTGGACCAACTATCAAAATTATACCTCCTACCAAAAACTCCGTAAATTTGGGGTAAGAGTTGAAAACAGTCTTCCCCCGCGTCCAACTCGGGGGGTACCAAAGGATTTTAGGCCCGTCTAATTTCCCATCAACAAATTTCCCCGGGGCCGGTCCTTTTAGCGATGCGCAGATGTTTGCCATTTTTCCAAAAACATTTAAAAACCGAATACGTTGAACGGCTTCATAATTAGGTATCGACTTAAAACCCATTAACGCTGAAAATAAAGGTTAATTCAAAAGCTCCTCCACGAGAAGGGGGGTCGGGAAACCCCGCATGTCCATCTTTTAATCATTCCCCGGTTACGGAAATAATACCTAGGTTTAATATTGACCAAATTTGTGAGCCCTTTGGGGTTTCTTTTCAAATAATCCCCCGTTCTTTGAGGCCAGTTAAGCAAAACTTTTCCCAAACCCCAAAACCAAAAAAGAAACAGGGCGAAAAAGCAAAAAAGATATACTTTAAAAAGGGTAGGGGTTTATGGGAAGGGCCGGGGTTTAGAATAATTAGCAGAAAGTTGGGAAAAAGTGTTGACGACCTAAAACCAAGAAGAAGGTACCCATCTTCATTAAAAAAATTAATTATAAGAAAAAAATAGGCCTGGGTATTCTTATCTCAAAGAGAATAGAGAGCTTTAACCGGAGGAGGGTCACCAATAAAGGAAATTTTGTATAGAAGTTTGATTAGGCAATTTAAAATAATTTAAAATAAGTGATCTAGTTTGGGATCTGACGAATAAAAAATTTTTGGGGTTATTCCATTTTAAAAAAGTTGTTCTTTTGAATTAAATAATTTAAGTTATTCTAAAAAAGGTGTTAAGAATTCAAAAAAGTTTCCCTCTTTTTGGGGTAACCCACCTCTAGCTTACCGGGGTAACAAAACATACATCGTGGATGGTAGTAAATCCCCGAACATAATTAACTGGGTTAGGTAATGCAGGAGGATTTGGGGTATTTCCTGAAAAGTATTTTTCCGGTCGGAGTGAAGGAGTTCCTTGAGAAATAGATAATCAAATACAGTTACTTGAAACCCAAGTAACTTCATGTGCTTATTTTTAAAGCTTCTCC
>BMAV01004740.1:0-18117 GCA_019973955.1 Trichonephila inaurata madagascariensis | reverse complement strand
TTGTTTAAAGATTACTTTTTTGTAAATGAACTTTCCCTCCAACAGTTTGAGCCAAAAAGATAACTGTTTCGCTTTTAATAGACTTCTATTTTTGGGTAAAAGTTTTGGAAAACCTTTTTTGATTACTTTGGGGTTTAAACTTTCAAATACGCGAGATTCATGAGCCCATTGGCGGGCGCAGAACATTTCGGGGAAATTACATTGAAGATCTCAAGTAATTATGATGTGTTTCTTAAATCGTTCACTTTTTTCGTCTCGAAAGTTTTTAGATTTTTAAGTGATATTTGGAAATGAAAATGCAATGAATCTCTTATAGTAATATATTGTTTTAATAAATGTTTCGATTCCTTACGTTTAAATCCTTTTCTTGTTATTAATGTTCTTTCAATTTCATTGCAGTGACTTCAACTCAGTTTCAAGCCTTTTTAATTGTAATATTAATCTGTCTTGAACTTGGGAGATTTTTTTTTTTTATGCACATTTTTTGTAAAATCCGTGAATTATTTATGAGTACTTTCATCTTCTATTTTATAAGCAAAGAATATTTTTTAAAAAAATTTTACTTCCTTTATAAATTTAAGGTATCCGACTACGTTCGAAACCCTGATTTTAAAAGCACATAAATGGATAATTTTCATGATATTAGTGTCACTTAGATTAGAATACATGTATAAAATTGTTTTAAAGACATTTTGAGAAAAACAAATTTATTTAAATACAATATTTTTGGCAAAAAACTAACTTAGAATAATCTTTTTCAAAGTTCTCCTTTATAAAAATGCTTCTAAAATAATAATATTTCGGCTTTATAAAGTAAAGACTTCCCCAAGAGTCTGAACTAGGAATTTTGAAAACTCAAATTATTTTTCAGAGTTAACACCAATTGAAATAATTATCGGCGTTTTTTTCTTGAAGTCTATCCCCTCTATAATCGTAAAATATGGATAAGCCCACTTCCAAGTTATATGTTTCAAAAATTCTAGTTGAGCCTCTGCAAAGAGGTCAGAGCTAGATACAGGCAAAATATTTATAATAATGAAAGCATTTTCACAAAAAGGAGAATATTTTGAAAATGGGTCACTCTTTCGTTCATTTTTTTTCAAAAAATAGTACTTTAATAATTTTTTTTTGTAATACTATTATTAAAAAAAATTTTATATACATTTTCTAATCAAGTGAACTAAATATCTAACTATATCCATTTATACTTTCAACATCATGCTTCCGAACGTAGTCGGATATCTAAATAGAACATCATTTATCACAACCCTTTTTAAAAGTTTGCGCTTTTATTGAAATTATTTAGAGCTGAACTAATTTGTGAAAAACAGTTAACTCCATGGGAAAAAATGCACTGAAATGAGTAGAGATAAATAATGAAACAATATACTTTGATATACGTATATATGTAGTAGTCATTGAACGTTTCACTTTTTTAATTTCGTGATTTTAGATCAAAAATAAAAAAAATTTTTTTTTTTATACGTTAAAAGCTAAATTTATTTTATATAACCCGAGATATTAAAAAAAACAATAATTAAAGGGGTTTCAAATTAGACAGTTGTAAAAGCCCTTTTTAAAACTTTAAAACAAATTCTCTAATAAATTAAAATTTTTTTTTGTCTCATGTAAATTTTGTTTGATTAAGCGCTAAAAAATCTTTTGCCCAGAAAGTCAAATTTTTTCAAAAAATTTTTTTTTTGTAATTCATGCATATTATTTATTTTTTTAAAAAAAATGTCTTTTTATCCATCAAAAATTGCACATGTTTTTATTCAGATATTTTTAATAAAATAACTAAAAATAGAAGTATTTTTTTGAAACCGAGAAATACGCTTAAATTCAAGAAGTTGAAGGATGCACCTCTAATAGATAGAGTCAAATAAAATAATCTCATTCTATAAGTTAGGACTTTGATAAGGAGGGAGACAAGATACATGGCCAGAACTAGTTTGACGAGCAAACAAGAGCTGATAACAAGAAACTGGGTAGAATCTGTGAACATAGCATGGTCAAATATACACTTTTCCCTTAAGTCTAATACTTTAAGAGGTGTTGCCCGAATCCAACCAAACAAAGATGTGTCTGGAATTTTCTCACAAGATGAATCTAGTCTTTTGGTTATTAAGGGAATGAAAATCATTAGATTTGGATTTTCCATTGCACTCATGTTTCAATAACGAGTTTTATCCCATATATTTTTTGGATATTTCTTTTTTAAAAACCCCGGAAATCAATTTAAATTTGTAATTAAATACTCAGTTATAAAAAAGAACAGCATACTTCTTTATTTATTTGAATTATATTTCTACCAATTTGACTCACAAAAAATTCATATATTTTTAAAATCTTTTAGTGTTTTTATTTAAATGCGTTTTTATCATTACATGTTGATACTATAATATAGAAAAACAGTCCCACCTTTGTTAATTTTAATGCATTTTTTTTTTTTATGTTATTGTTAACTTAATCAGCCCAAATTTATAATTTAATCCAAATATTTAAGTTGTAATAATTCCGAAATAATTAAAAAAATTCAAAATCCTTTTTTACTGCGCAAAGAAATTTTAAAGATATTTGTAATTGTGTGTGTATGCGTTACAGAGAATGGTGTAATTGTTCAGATATAAAATTGCATGAAAATGTATGAAATGAAAAACTTTTATGTAATTTGGGTTATAGAATATATATATATATATATATTATATATCCGTAATATACTATGTTCAAATTTGAATTTCTGTTTTATATATAGTAAAAAATAATATTTTTTTAGGAAATGTTTTATTGAAATCATGTTTCCTACCTGTAAACAACACATTTTATAAGGTTATTACATTTCACCTATCTCGCATAACAAAATACAATTTGGGGGGACAAAATTTTTATTTTTCTGGGGAAACTTGTTTGCCCTTTCCAGTTTTACAGCTAAAATAATGTTTATTTAAGAATATATATTTTTTCCTTCTTTTTTAAAATGTTCACAGAAACATTTTAATGGGGGCAATATACATAGTTCAAGATTAATAAATAAAATAAAAAAAATTTTCCCAAAAAGTAAAAAGTTGTTTATAAAATCATCATATATATATATATTATGTGTTGTGTTGTTTTGTAAGTGTTTGCATGTGTGTGTGTATGTGTGTGTGTATGTGTTTGCGTATGTGTGTGTGCGTATGTGTATCATCATCATCATAAAAAAGGACACTTTTATGAAAAAAATTTAAAATCATGAATCAGAATTTATATCCCTTTAAGACCCGACTTATTTTTATCTTCAAATATTAAATTATTCTGGTTATTAATACTATTTGAACCCCAAAGACTTTAGAAAAATAATAAAGAAAATTCCGCTCCCCTTTGGAATATAGACGGTACCCGCACAGTCATGCGGGTTGGGTGTTATCTGTGAAACAGGTCTCCCATGAAATTTTACTTGTTATACATTTTTTGCTCTAAGTTGATAAGAGAAA
This sequence comes from Trichonephila inaurata madagascariensis, assembly GCA_019973955.1. Lineage (NCBI taxonomy): Eukaryota > Metazoa > Arthropoda > Arachnida > Araneae > Nephilidae > Trichonephila > Trichonephila inaurata. Next base: position 14,644 of record BMAV01004740.1, on the reverse strand, counting down.
CAATCTTAATTCAACTAAAATTGTTTCAAATAAGGAATTTATTGATGAAAATTAATTCTTTTATTAATTCATTATTTATTTACTGCAAAAATATTTTGTTTTGTTTTTGACAAGTATACATAACCATTGCATTTTTCACAACATGTTTCCGAACTGCTTTTGTACTTTTCAAATCTGCACTTGCGAGGTCTTGAAATGTCATCAACCCATCAAACATGGTTATACCTGTCAAACCTTTTATCCTGAATGGCTAGGATAAAAGACATGACATTTATAGCAGGTGGATTATAACGCTTCAATATTTTTTCGAGTGGAATTACAACACTGTTATCTTCATCATTAGTTGAAATACTTTTGTAGTAGGTAGAGAGGCTAATAACGCTTCAACTATCTCTAACTTAAATTTTAAGCGATCCATTGTGATTTTTAGAGGAATTTTATTTGATATTGCATCTTGTTTGCACATAAACCAAGAATTTGCAAAAGCTAAATCCACATAATGAATGTGTCAAGAGACTTTTATGATAAAGAATGATCCAAAATTGTCTTTTCATTTCAAATATTCCCATGTGTTTCTTCATCGCTCTCATCTGAACTTGATTTTTCTTCCAGTATACGCAATTCATATGTTTTGTTCGCAGTATTGTCATCATCCGAGAGATCACTAAGTTCTGATCTAAGTTCAATCTAATTTATTTATGAATTGAAATATTTCTTATGTGAGAAATCTTCTCCTTTTAAGCACCTGGAAAATTTTTTGGTTTAAAGTTGACACAGTATTACATGAAAAATAGTAAAATGTATCAGAAAATTTTATTATTTAAATATATATATATAAACCACACCATACTAACTACCACCGGAAATACCAGATTTTTTTTCGGGGAGGGGGAGAGATATGGATTCAGATATCTGTGGAGAGAATAAAAATGCCATACTCCTCAACGAATGTATGGAAAAGAAATCTAATTGCAAACGAGAGAGAGAAAGGAAAAAAGGGACTCATCCATGGAGACCCCCAAGAAAACTTGGTATTAATTATATAACTATATATATAACTATATATATATATATATATATATATATATATATACATATTTCATTTCTATGTAGGCTTTCATCAAAATTATTGAAACAGATAAGAAAATTCGCATGGTAAGTAATTACCTTTACAGCTGCAGTGACTCAAATAACGCCCAACGAGCACGATTGTGCTGGTAACGAAATCCCGAACCCTAGAAGCCACAATAATAGATTATAATTAATATTTTTTCTATTTTACAATTATTTAAATATTAATACAAAAATTTGTATCCAAGCAATTTGAAATATATTGATTACTACCTTTTTGCGACACATAAAAAGTAGACTTGTTTTCGTTGTATTTGAAAACCAAGTTAGATTTGCCAGCTGAAGGTACAACATGGACTACAACCACCGTCTGTTGATAAAAAATGATACTTTACACCTTCTTCAAACACTCTCAGTCGTTGGATTTGGGATTTTTTTACATACGACTATTCCAGAAGCAAAAATGTATAAGAATGTCTTACCCGTACGATCGTGCGGGTTGGTCTTAAAGGGATGTACTCTATGTTGCATTGAGAAAGCAACACCAAGAAGGAATGGCCAAAATATTTAAACAAATTTCAAGGTAGATGCACCTGAACTAGTAATGCAAATTATATTAAATGTTCAGAGATCTCCGGTACACGTTGAGTAGAGAGTTAGTGAATAGTCCTACTAATTGGATAATATCCATGATATGTCCACGCTAAAGAAATCTTTACGAGATCTTTTTTTTCTTGTCTCAGAAGACTCGTGTACTTGCACAGAATGCCAGGCCAACGCCAATGGAGGCAGTTGAAGTAAGAAGACGAATTTATGAAGGTCATGATGACTGGATTGAGAAGGATAAGTTTATTCATACATCAAATATCATCATCAACCACCTAAATGCATCCGTGGTGCACTGCCAAAGGTAACAATGGAAGAAACTAAAAAATATGACACGTTTGAGGGTTGATGATGCAGCCAGAGTGACATCAGTAGGCATGCATCAACCAACACGTGGTCCTAACCTCTTCAACCGCCATTTTGCAGGGCATTATTAATGTTTCAATAATGATTAGAACCTTTGATTAGATGCTAGTGGCCTACACTCATAGTATCTGTTAAGAAGACTGCCATTAACCCCACAGAAAGACGAATCAACTTGTAATGATTTGGATACAGAGTTACGTGTATGAAGTATTGAAGGGTCTTCTCAGATAAGTCAGTCTTATGTTTACTCGCGATAACGCAGCATCATGGTTTGAGTGAATTGATTGTGAATGATAGTCAGTTACGTCCGATGCTTATTTAGGACACTATTTTGACCCAACGGTACATGGATTATATGTTGTGTTCAGAGACATTCTCTTTCTCTTGAGATGGGAAGGCCAATACCCTTTACTATCAGAATAACATCCTACCTCAAATTACAAGCATTAACCAATGTGCTTTGCAAGATGTGAAGAGATTTCAATGACCATCGTTCTTCGATCACTGACCAATAGAACACTTCAGGGAGGTCATGATAGGTCTTCACCTGCATTCATTGCACCAACACGTTCAGAAAGTGAACTTTAGAAAATGATTGTCGGTTAATGTAGATTCATCTCTCAGAATGTCATCCATAATCTCATCCACCCTGAACCAAAATGTGTTGCTTCCAGAATCACCGACTGCCGTAGTACTACAATATACTGAAATGACGTTTTTCTCGCTGTATGTGACAAGTAGCTTTTGAAAATAAGCTTCACTTAATGTTTACAGTTGTCTATATGTGTATGCTAAGTATCTTCTCCTTGTGAAAAAGCCTTGTTAGTGTTGTATTTTCAATGTCCCGTAGCGTAAATAAAGTCTAGATTCTTATCCGGTAAACAGAGTAACATTAAACGGTTGTATTTTTTTTAAAAATTAGATGAAGTTTAAAACTGAATCATTTTTGTGTTTTCGTATACTTTTTATTTTCCTTTTACTAATATAAAAATATGTTACACACATTATTTAAAAGTATTTAATTTTAAAATGTATTATTTACTCTTCATCATTTCAGTATACATCAAAATACATATAGAAATAAGTGTAAAGAAACATGGATAATTGAATAACGTAGAATTTATCAAAAAGAAGGAAAGAAATGTGAAGTTTGCAAAATAAAGGGTATTTTTTATTTCTAAATACTTGTATATATATTATTAAATATATTAAAACATACCATACAATATTTCAATACGTTGGTACTTTAGATAAAAAATATTTAAATTAAGGGTGTATAATACTGAATACATTTGGTATAGCCTGATATTTGGGCCACATCCTAATACTTGCAAAATCCTACAATCAGTGGTAAGTAATTGCATCTAATGAGCTGAATACATGACTAGGTGCTTAGGTTGCCATATACCATGACTGAAACGTCCAAGTAGTGATATAATATTCCAATGCAAATTCTGGGCCCGTTAGCATTCGAGGAATCCAAACGTGTAAGGTAAAATAAATTGAGAAAAAAGGATTATTCAGTCATACTTTCCTTTTTTTAAAATAAGAAAAATTGGAGCGATTTTATATTTTATACATTTTAAAATCTAAAATACTATTAGGGAAAGTCATATTTCTCCCAGAAGTATTTAAATAAAAATTGCATCTTTCTTGTTGTACTGAAGCAAACAAGATATAAGACACAATACACTTTTTTTTCACTAAATTTCTTACTGATTTTTATTTAAAGATACTCTCTTAAGCCGACACATTTTGAAAGTAAAATTTGAAGTAACAATTTAAGCTTCCTTCAATGTAGCTACTATTCTATTTTTCCCAAAAGTAATGAATAAAGGAATACAATAAATAATACCATTTAAATTCTCTGAATCACCTATTTTGGCATTTTATAAATTCAGATATCGCATACGTATATAAGGCGAAGATTACCGATTTCAAATTACCAAATACTAGATTTCCCATGGTAGAAATAAGCAATATTCTCACTAATGGTATTTGTATAGTCCTGGTGTGATTTCCATTAGCAAAAATTTTAAAATAACAAATGCAAGTAAAATAAATAAATAAAATGTAAAGTGTAAAGTGTATTTATATATATATATATATATATATATATATATATATATATATATATATATATAAAACATCTAAACATTCCTGCTTCGATCCAAAGTTGAAGCGTAAAGAATGAACTAATCTCAGAACAAAACCTCAAAAGTATCGATGGTAGTGAGCATGAAAACGTGCTAGAGCCTACTGACTTGTAAAATATTGTGCATATTAGAGTATCTAAAAATAACACAATCTCAAAAACAAAAATTTTTTTTCGTCTTACATTTAAACCCTAGACATATCTAAATAGTTTCATCGCTACACTCGCACGTTTGATTTGCTGAATTTATACTCAAATGCATTGCAGCACAAATGACTAATGTTATATTCTTTAGATTCGTATTCCTTTTCATTGATTTTAAATAGATTATTTCATCTCATATTTGAAAAAATACACGAAGGATGGTTAAAATATACACCAGAATATTCACGTAGGTTGTGCTTGAAAAAAATTAAAGTATTAAATTATTATTAATTCTTTTCCATAATTGCTAAGTGAGATTTAAAAAGATTAAAATATAAACAATAAACTTTACTATCTTAGTAATATATTTTAAAAGCTTATATTCCTTAAAGGCTTTTAGACCTAAAAATGTTAAGTGTTCTCATTAAGCTTTTTAAAGTTACTCATGATTTGTTACACATTATAAAGGAATTTGTATTGCAACACAATAATATCTGAAATATGTTAATGTGTATTATTGTAGCTGAAAATGTGTGTTTCTCAAAATCTTTTTAAAAATACGCCAGTTTTAAAAGAGTTTTAGACTTATTTTTTTAAATGAAAATATTGTATTCTGCTTAATATATTTCAAATCCTTTTTAAAATTATATATTTCTTTCATTTATTAAATGCAATAAAAATGCAGACATTTTTAAAAAGTTTTCCATAATTGGTTTTTAATATATCCGAAATTGTCTAAGCATTTTCTTAACAGCTTTTAACTTCTTTCTTGACTTACACCTATTCAATAACAAGAGCTTATATTAAAATGTGAATACATAAAAGTTCTCTATTAAATTGCTTTTCAAATTGAAAAAAATACAATGCATATGCACGTACTGCAGCAATAAATCTTTATTTCTTTAAAGGGAATGTTATTCTGCAAAACAAATTTAGATTTCGAAATATGTGTTTTATTATACAACAAAAAAACAGGACTAGTTTTTTTTTCATGCATTCATTTAAAACATATATGATATGCATACCAATGTCAATATATATTCATCATTTTCCCCTGAAATATTCTCCAGCGTTATAATTTGATTCCTCATTCAATATGATAAAACTTTTATATACATCGTTTTTCTAAAATACATTTAATGCAGTTCTTTATATACAAGGTATCTGAAAATTTAAATTATCTATTCCGTAACTGAAGATTTATAAATAATTCCTAGCAGCTACATGCATTATGCTTATAATATTGTAATAGATATATAACAAAAAATCATTAGCATTTTAAAAATTAGATTTATTAAGTTTTGTGGAATATCACAGAATATTGCAGAGTAAAATAATAATTCATTTTATAAATGTCTGTTTTTTACAGAATATTTTTAAAATTATTTTTTATATTATTGATTCAGTAAGCTTCAGCAGTTGCGCGGTGAAAGAAATGTTAGAGATAATTTATTAAAATGATGCAAATAATTTTATTATCATCATTTATCACTTTTAGAATTTTTTCTGTTTTTTTCTTGTAAATATTGTGTATTTTGATTTTGTACAATACTTATTCCTTGAAAAATTGATATTGGTGGTAATCGTTTGAAATTTGTAAGAAAAATTAGGTGATTATAATTATTTTTTTCCTTTTAAAGAATTATATAACTTATGAGAGACAGGGACTCTAATTTGAAACTATTTAAATTAAATTTTGAAGCACAAATAATCATAAAAATATAATTTAATATTTTCAAATAAAATAATTTTTTGCTAAAAAAGAAATGCATGACAATAAAAAAAGTAATAAAAAATATTAAAAAAAACATAGCCAATTGTTTTAATTATTATTTCAATAAATATTTGTAAAATAAATAATTTAAAGCTATAAAAACTAAAATGAATTGATTTATTCATCTTCTTTGAATATATGAAATATAAAGCACTCGAAATATTCGCTGTGACATTTTACTATGCCCATGTCTCGTAATTCTTCTGACTGGCAATATTTTCCGAAAGCCTTTTAACTAGAAAGTTCAACCAATTGTTTGGGATCAGAGAAAGCTGCATCACAGTGAGCAGGTGTACTCAACAAAAATATAAAGAATCTATTTTTACGCATGAAAAATTGCGGCTCAGAATACCAAATCTTGCGAAAAGTCAGAATAGAGTTAGAAATTCTATATAAGGTTTCTTCAACAAGGAGCATGGAACAAACATGTATTCAGAACAAAAAAACAACTCTGAAGCGGCATTGTTGCAACAAAGATGTTTTCATGTTTGGAAAAAATATTTTCTTTTGTAATGCTTGTGACTAAGTTATAAAAATGGCGTGCATGACTGCGTTTGCCTCACGCAAAAATTCCATCTCTACATGGAATATAAGAGTTTCAAGATTATCTCCACTGGAAATCAGTCACCACAGAATATCAATGAGTTACACATCGAAAAATTTCCTGTTTTGCGTTAGAATCCTTTTTAGATGAAATATTTTAAGAAAGAAAATAAGTAGTTAATCCCTTTTATAAGAATATTTTCAACAGAAGTGTGGTAAGGATCAAGGTAAATATTTTAAAAACAAAACTTGCAATTAAAACAAATAGAAAACAAGTAATATAAAAAAATAAAGTCAGTTCCTACTTAGGTCAATAAAGAAAAATTTTATTTTAGTTAATTAAATTTACTTAATGATCTAATATTTGAAAAAAAAACTGTATTAACATCAAGTGTCATTGACTACAAGTTCAAAAAAATATATTTGAAGCCAAGAAAAAATTCGTTAAAAAGATTTACTGGCGCCATCTGTTAGTGTAAGTTCAAACTTCATCAGAAATAAGGCAGAGTAAATTTAAAATTAAAAAATAAAATTTAATTAATTAATTAATAATTGAAAAAACTGTATTAACACCAAGTTTCATCCACTATAAGTTTAAAAAATGTATTTGAACCCCTCCAGTGGATGAATGAGAAGTATTTTAACGATTGAAAATTTGAACAATATATATATATATATATATATATATATATTCCTATTATGTCGAAAGTTTCTGCTGAACGCGGAAGGTAGGATCCGTAAAGCATTGCTAACCCTAATTCTCTGGCCTAATTCAGCGACAGCTTTAGAAATCATAATAGGTCTCCAGTTTAGTCCAAAGACTTTTTTGTATCTACATTTGTTATGTCTGATGAATTCCAATTTCTTCCTGCTTTAGCACTGTAGGTTCTAGTACTTCTTCACTGTTATTTTATGTATATGTATATATATAAATATATATATATATATATAGGGAGAGAGTGAACTAATATTAGAGAGGATTTCAGAAAATGTTTAGATTTTCTGAAACTGAACTGCAATATAAGTAAAATATTCCACACCAAGGATTTATAATTAAAATGTAGTTTTTATATAAATTATATTTAGAAAACTTAAAGTTATTTTTAAGATATATCTCTCTAAATGTTTGAAAATACTTACATTTCTGAGATTTACAGAAGTATACGCATAGCCAATGAGTGTAAATGATTTGATTGCCTATTAACGTCGTAATTTGAAGCTACACTAAGGCTATTGACAAAAGAATCATGGACAATTGAACCTTGATAAAGTGGCAACGATGGCACTGGAGCTTACATGTCTCGTTCTCTATACTTCAAAAAGCAAACTCCCCTAAGAACTTTAAAGCCTCTTGCGATTTTCATGACACTGCCGCTTGACTACCACATTTTTCACTGTAAAAGAGTCTCGTAGCAATTAAAAGTTAATGCTTGCATTTTATAGAAAAAAATTAAATTAATGTTTGAATAGTTCAAACCAGAATTTTAATTTTTAAAGTTTTTCTATAAGAGCCTAGTTTTTCAGGAATACGTGTACATTCCTAAAATACGCTGTTTATATATAAATATATAAAGAGAATAAGAAAGAAAAATAAATACATATTTCTTCGCTTTCAGACAGAAATTTATACAATTGATAGTAATGCATTTCTTCGGACTATCACAAGACATATTTGCTACCCTCGAAGTCTGCAAAATTTCGTTTTTCTATCAAATCCTCTGTATAAGTAGGAAATAAAATATTTTCAATGCTTGATATTGAATATTTGATCTATTATTATTGCTACGATGAGCCTTATTTTTAAGGAAAATACTGTCAAGAAGTATATATTTCCATCAGACAATGTCTTAACGGTTGTTTCCCCATGAACTCAGCATGGGTTTTGTTTTTGAGTTCTTGCTGATAACTTTTGCTATAGAATATGTGCAACGAAATGCTTTTTTTGATACTATATTAATAATATACTTCACATTTTTTAATGTTTCTAAGTTCAGTTTTAACGAATCGTGAAACAACAGAATCTCTGTATGTTATACAATCCTTAAATCAATTAGATTTGATTATATTGTCTAATATTTATTAATTTTTCGTAACAAAATATATAGTTAAACAAGGCGCAGGATAATTTTAAGAAATCAGTTTTAACTACAAATAAATTTTACAATTTTATCTAATATACAATATGCACACACATGCATACATTTGTTATTTTTACATAACTGCAAATTTCTAAGAATTTTTTATTGATTAACCTCTTATTTTAGAACTCGTTTTGTTTAAATTTTAAACACAAATGAAAACTTAATACAGCAATTATTTCATAAATCTAGACTGAATTGCAAACTAAAATCCCAGTAAAAAGTGAGGAATCTATTTCTTTTCACTTTAACTTAGTAAAAAATACATTTTTTTTTCGTGTGTATAATTAGTTTTACCAAAGAAAAGTTTCAATTTATATTTAACATAATACAGTCTTTGAAGATATTAAAAAAAGTACCACCAAACATTTCTCAGAATCTTTTCATTTAAATCACTAATATTATTTAGTTATTTATACTTCAATATATTATAATTTGCTTTAGCATTTTTAAATTTGGTATTATTGCAAAATATGACTTAGGGTATAAAATTTATAATTACTATTTTATTAGTTAACTATATAGTTACTAAATTTATAGTTTAATAAGTCGAATTTCAAGCATTAGTGTGTTTAGCAAGGTCTGGTAATATTCTTCATTAATATGCATATAAATTTTAGCAGCTGCCTTTTTATGCTAGAATATGTATTTATTATTTCAAATTTGTTTCCATCTAAGTGTATATAATGATTAATGTAATGCATTATAAGGTTTTTAGAATTTATGAAGGGATTAAAATAAGTGACTATTATCGATGTTTTAATTCTTAATTTTTTTTATCAGAAAATAAAATGAAAACATTTTTATTTGTTTTATGCATAGAAAAATATATAACTGTAAGGAATTAAATTTATTCAATTATAAATATCTTAATAAAGAAGGCATTTTTGTTCTCTTGCCATACCAACAGAAATGTGGAAAAATGGATAAATAATGAATTTGTATTGATCTTTATATATTTATATATGGCTTTACTTGATTCTAAGCCTTCTCCTTCTTCCTCCAAATTTTTACATGTTTTTGAGAAAAAATAAAAAAAAAAATTTAGAAAGGTTCATCAATATCAGATATTTCAGAAAAAAAAAAAATTTATGAGAAATATTAAGAAGTTAATAATTAACATATTTTCTCAGAATTAAAAACTTTCAAACACATACGGGAACATATATAATTAAAAAAATGATTTGTCACTCCCCCTTATCACCCGATAACTTCGGTATTTAAATTTTTCCCCCATGGGTTTTCGTCTTCCCGGGGCCATCCCAAAGCATTTTTTAACCCCTTTTTTTAAAAGAATGTATTATAGAATAATGTGTTGGGTATATGCCATTAATGTATACTTGTTTCATCCATCTCAAATTTTCAATAGCCACTTCTCTGTTTCCATTTATTCTGCACATAAAATACCCTCCCTTCTTATACTTGTGTCATTGTGAACTCGTCTTTATGCTATTACCGAAATCTTTGATGTTAGGTGATTAAAAGAAAGAGTATATAAAAAAATTCTAAATATGAGCAGACAACGATATTCAGGATAGATTGAATACGGGAGATAAAATGCAGAATGGGATAAATCATAGATGCAAGTGGTCAGAATGCAAACTCAAGTTTCCCCATCTAAAAAATGTTTTGCTTTCGATTCTAAGTCGGACTCGATTTTCAGAAGCATTAACACTGGAAAAATAGTGCAGCTTAGAATAGGCTGGAGTAAATACGGTATTTCCTTGTCAATCATGTTGTTCTATGAATATGTAGATTTTGAGTATGATATATAAATCTTACCATTCAAACATTGTTATAGCTCTTGCCTCTTCATTTAAAACAGACTTGAATAAAACTAAAGTTATGAAATTTTACGTCCTTGAAAAAAACCCTATTAGGAGTAAATTTCATTCTTAACGGATTTCCCCTTAACAAAAAAGGAACACTTACCAAATGCCAATTTCTACTTCTAAATGTTAAAAAATGTTTGTTTTTTTTTATAATCAATGCATCTCCGTAGCCCCTTGCAACCAAAACTTGGGAATATATTTTCACAAAACCCGTACTTAGGGAGTTCGTACTGAACAAAAGAATTGTGTTTTCCAAATTTCAAGTCTGTAAGTGTAATATTTCAAACCCGAAAACTTTTTTATCTACGTGTTTTCCCCCCCTCTCCCCACCTTGACGGCTAATAGTGGTGAAATCCGTTCTTTGAAGATTTTACCACAACAAAAGAACACATTTTTATCAAGGTCCAAGTGTAATAGTTACAAAACTGGAATGTATGTTTTTCTCTATAATGCCTCTTAAGCCCTCGCAACTCCTCTTGGAGTTGAGTTCCACAAAACCCCCGTTGATAACAGATCTCTACTCAACAAAAGAAACATGCTCTTCAAATTTCATATCTGTTGGTCTAATATTTTGGAAGACATCATAATGAGTGAGTGAATCACTTTTCTGCTTTTATATATATATATATATATATATATATATGTAGTAATAAAAAATAACAGTGAAGAAGTACAAGAACCAACAGTGCTAAAGCAGGAAGAAATTGGAATTCACCAGACACAACAAATGTAGATACAAAAAAGTCTTCGGACTAAACTGGAGACCTATTATGATTTTTAAAGCTGTAACTGAATTAGGCCAGCGAATTAGGGTTAGCAAAGCTTTACGGATCCTACCTTCCGCGTTCAGCAGAAACATTCGACATAATAGGAAAAAAAACAAAAAAACACAAAGTTGAAAAGTTAAGCCTAATACAAGACGTGGAAGAAAAACCTGATAATATATTAAAATGAAGCTAAGAAAAGAGAACAATAATGAATGTCTCAAGGAGAGGAATAAAAAAAATACATAAATAAAATAAAAAAAATTAAAAAATTAAAAAAAACTTACATGTAAAATAATTACTGGAAATTGAAAATTCAACCTTCCAGAATACGCTCCCTACGCGAAATGACGTAAAATAATCGGAAAGACTATTCGAGAAGGAAAAATAGTGGCGCCACCTGGATATTTATTTTGCAATTAAACAGACCACTAAGATTTTTTTTTAAAAATAAACTAAATAAAGGAAGTTGTAAAAAACGATAATGAACAATTTTAAGAATAGATAAAATCAAATAAAAATATATAACAAAGTAAATAAACTTGGATGATTATATACTAATCGATATATTGCAATTAAAATAGGCGCTTACAAATTTTTTTAAAAAATAAATGAAATAAAAGGAATTTTAAATAAAAAAATGAACTAAGATAAAAATATATTTAATTAGAAATAGAAATATATTTATAAATAAATTTACTTGGATAATTGTATTCTAAACAGTTATTGCAAAAATTCACAAAATTATTTTGTTTTAAAATGTTATTAGTAAATAAATCATTGTTTTTTTTTATAAAATTTAAGATAATATTTCTAAATATTGATAGGTGTAGGTTACTTCCCCAAAAAGGCATTTATATAATGTTAAAATCAAATGAGTCTCTTTTATCAAAAATATTACTTAATAGCAAATTATTCTTAACCTTTAATTGAAGGTCCAAAAAGTTAGCTGACTCATTATTATAATTAGTTTTTACTAATTTTAAATAGTGGGGATAATAATTAAGGTTAGAAACAAAGTCTACTATATATTACTAAACATAATTAAGTCATCTATGTATCTAAAAAAGTAACAAGATTCATAACTATATATATTATTATATTTAATAGTGATATAATGTAACAAGTCTACTATATATATATACATATAATATTATATACTATAAATAAATATATAATATATATATATATATATATAATATATATATATATATATATATATATATATATATATATATATATATATATATATATATATATATATATATATACATATATGTACATTTATATATATTGAGAAAAATATTGCGTACATTTTTTCGCATAGACCATACTTAAACGATACAATTGTTACTGATTTCATGAGAAGGGGAATTACGAGTGTAATTAAATATACAACATATAAATGCATCTTAATTATTTATCCAATAAGCACTCTATAATGTATATATATTATCGGAAAAATTCGCTTTCAGGTACAAACTAATTGTTATCAATAGTTTTACGATGCATTTTTACTACCTTTTACAATATTAAAATATATCAAATGAAAATTGTACTAATATCAAGAAAATAATTGTTCAGAAATTCAATGAGGTGAAAAATAACAGGTTCTTTTTGAAATCTGAATAAAAAAATAAATAAAGGAACACTAGCGTTGTATCTAAATAAAATTAAATATATAGGATTATCAAAACATATGAAAAGTAAATAAATTATTATATTAGTATATTTTATAGAATATATAAGACCATACTCTGATGAATATAGTTCTAATATATACTGATAGATTAAATACATGTTTTGATGATTTAATGTTTATATTCCAGAGAATCTTGACTTTTAATTATATTCTCAAAGAATTCTAAAATGAAAACGATACATACGCTTTAAATTCATATTATATTAAATAGAATCGATTCACATAAAAATTATATTTTTTACCACTAATATATACGTAATCCTTCGTTTCAGCATTTTTGTTTTAATGATTACTCATATTTTAGATATCATTATGCGGATTTATTTTCAATAAATACTTTTATAAAAGCACCCATCAAGTTTGGTGCTCAAAGTTTTAATAATTAAGATATATACACTCATGTCCAAAATTAAGGTCACAAACTTAAAATCCGTGAGAACTAACTATTCAGTGTATTGCCACAAAATTTGACAAAGACATGTTACAAAGTGAGAAAGAATATAGCAACGTAACAATATAGAAAATATTTTAATTTTGAATTAAGATAAAAGTTTTATCAGAAAATGTGCGAAATCATGAAAAAGATATAAAGCATTTAACTCAGGAAAAGTCGGTCTTATATGGAGTGTGACCACTGTGAACTGCTAAGCTTCCCAACGAACTGCCATATTTTTTATGAGGTTGGCAATAAGTATTTGTGGCAACAAAGGCCCACTCTTCCAAAAGTGGGACTTTTATTCCTTGGGGGGTTCTGGGAAGAGAGTTGCACCGAGAAATGGCTTCTAGAGGGTCAATCCATACAGCGAATATCAGCTCCTTCATGAAATTCATGAACAATGTGAGTTATGTGTGGTTGCGTATTACCGTCCATAAAATTTTAGTCCAGGTATATAGCACCCAGAAAAACTTCACATAGGCTTCCAGTATTTCATTCCTATAGTGCTGTGAGTTAACATAACCCGCATCAAAAACGCACAGTGGTGTACGAATGTCAAACATTTTGCCACCACACACAAGGTTATCTTTGCCTCCAAATGTGTAGATTTTTGTTACGTAGAAGGGATGACAACGAGCTCCAACTTTTCTCTAGGTGAAGACTCGACAAGAATCATTTTGTCTGGTACCTTTTGACTCATCACATTAAAAAGAACACGTCTCTATTCTCATGTTGTCCACGACAAAAGTTTTCAGGTACACAATATCCGTTCTTTCGTGCTGAATGCAGTCAAAGAGATGTACCAGACTGGACGATGGGCGGAAAAGCCAATCTCTGCAAAACAGTTGTAGACTATTTGCCTGGAAATTCTTTTTCCAGACATAGCAGCAAGGTCACGAGCAAGCTGAAGAGCCTTTGTCCGCCATGTCAATGTGCACTTAATTCCCAATAGCGGTTCTGTGCAGATATCGATGTTCTGTGTTGATCATGATTGACCTTCCTGTTGACAGTGCCACTTGTTTTGAATTGATTCCATCAACGGGAAACCAATTTTAGGTCACTTGTGCCCATTAAACCATCTCCTCTTCAAAGGTCGGCCAGCCCTTAAAAACT
>BMAV01004739.1:0-27085 GCA_019973955.1 Trichonephila inaurata madagascariensis | reverse complement strand
AAATACGTTTGGCAAATCAAACAATTACTGTTTTTCACTACAAAATAGTCAACCTCCCAATCGTCTTGAAACTATATATTTTCTTCAAACATTTTTCGCTTGCAATGTACGAAAGATAGTTAAAAATTAGTTCCACTCATAAAATGGTCGCTACTCCACTGATGTCTGTTATCACTAACCGTAACCGTACCAAATAGAAAAAGAATATCTGTTCGCCACACGGGACTAATATAACGATGACTCTTGCATTTCAAACTTAAAGCCTTAAATTTTGTGTATAAAAATTTAGACAAATGCCAGCAGTTTCGGGCGGAAAATCCTCTCCTAGCGAGGGACAGTACAGGAACTGAGCATTTCACAGATATTGTATTACTCAAACAAGTCGAAGTAAACAATTTGTTGCCATCGCGCAAAAGATAAATACAGTCGATGCTGTTGGTAAAAGGCATGACAGTACAACTATTTATTTTACACAAAATACATATAAAATAGAAATTGTAAATAATAATTAGAATTGAACAGCAATTAAGTATAGCATATATAAATGAGGCACATTACTAATAAAAATACAATTTGAATAATAATAATAACACAGTTTGAGTAATAATGAAAATATAACGAATATTAATAATAATACAATTTGAATGATAGAAAAATACAATTCTATCCAAACAATATCAATTCGTACCCGTACGACACCGACAGCAAAAAGCAAAATTGATAAATCTGATTCCTTGACAAAAAATTTCTCACCAAATTTTTAATACAATGTTCTTAAATAAATAAATTTTTTAGTGCAATAAGCCATGACCGGGCCACTTAAAAAGGCTCGGTGGGCCGGAGGTTGAGTATCGCTGCTCTACATGGTGGGTTTTCAGTATCATCAGAACTCAAACCCGCACTTCGACAACCGCGACCATGACCAGCGAGCTACCATGGTGACTCCATTACTTTTCGAGAATATTATCTGCACACATTTAAATACCCTGCATATTTATGTGAATGTATGGCAGTTATTTTCACTCTTTTTAACGGTGTTATTGTTACCTGTGACACCTGTCTGACGATGTCAGATCGTGGCCACGAAATTCATCATGACAAAGGACTAGAATGCATGCCTGTCGTTAGCCGTAGCTTTTAGCACTATACGCGTGTCAGTACGATTTAGCTTGTTTCCGCTCCAATTTTGAGAAAAAGTACCCTGAGGTTGATCAGGGCCTCCCAACCTCACGAGAAAACTTGTGGCTCGACAGCTATTTATTCTTATTGTTGTGTCCTTCCCGAAGGTAAGGAATAAAAGTTGCCAGAGTCTGAAACAGGTTGGACTTCTACACGATAGATGGCGACACCACCCATCTCCACCTCTACAATTTTGGCATGGAACTGGAAGGGAGGGAAATATTCTCCAACTCCCTGAACCCGTGGTTTATGCTGCGACCACCAACAAGACTTTCAGACCCACTGATTTTACGAGCTCGTACTCCGCGTGTAATCGGAGGGTATTTGGTGACACGGGCATCGAATCCAGACCTTCCGGTCTAGAGTCGATGCTTTGACCACTGGGCTACCCACGGCCCTGTTAGTGTTGTTGTTATTATTATTATTATTATATCATTTTTGTGACAACTTCAGAGGTGTTTCAAAAACGTAACTATATTAGATCATTTAATTTCGAATATGTGTCTAGTACCAGGTGAATTTACTTTCGTTCGACAAATTGAAAATTCCAACTTTACGAAATCGCAATATCTGAGCGGGCCCTAGAGTAACAAAACAAGGTTTCAAAGGAAAGGACGGTGGCAACCTGTGAAAGGTGGTAATGCGTACAGATCGATGCAAAAGTCCCTCTACTTGTTTGGAGGCTAAAAGTAGGAAAAAAAGATCAAAATAAAAATAAAGTAAAAAACCCGTTTGACGCTGTTTACCGTGAAATTCGTTTAAGAAAGAAAGGGGTCCACTCGCCACTTGGAAGTGGGGAGGGTACTTTCTTTTCACTCCCCTCCATCCCCTTTGTAACACGCCTTCTTGATGTCAGAAGTAGTCGTCTGCAATGAAGTTCCAAGAAACGTTCGATTTCCACTCTGTACCCAAAAAGAATTGGTCCTACTTTGGATTCCTTCCTGGAGTATGTATCGATATAAAAGGAAGATCTCTCGCTCCCTCCCTTTTTTTTATCGTCTGACTGTCTGTGTTGGACTCTAGGGTGGTTTGGGGGTTATCGAATGAACGTTTCTGGAATTTGGAATTGTTCTGTGTTCAACTTTCCGGAATAGGTAACAAATGGCTTGGAATGAAGTTAGCGGTATGGTATCAATAAGACCAAATAAAATGTGTATTTTTCGTAAAAATACACAATTCTTTTAAAGAGCAAGGAATTGAAGAAAATATTAAATTAAGAATACCCCATTTGCACGTTTTAAAGCATTTGCGAAGGAAACTATTTGGGTGAAACAGGTAACATAAGAAAGTTTTTATAAATCAATTCGTACTTTAATCAGCAAAGAAAAATTTTATTTTAGCTACTCTTTATTAAATGGTCACAATGAATATAAATACGTATATATAAATCACAGAATCGCAAAATTAATTGACAAAATAGAAAGCGATTTTTCATGCAATTTTCCTTTTTCTATTTTATATAGGTTATTGGGCTAATTTTGTTTGTTACTATTTATTCCTTAATTAAATTTATTTGTTGTAATAAAATAGTATTGTAAAATAAATCACATTCTCAGAAATTAGGTCATCCTAGGTGGGACTCGAAACCACGACCTTTGGATTAGAAGTCCAATGCTCTAACATTGCGCTACAGAGACACAACGAACGATTTTTCTTTCTATATATGCTGTTGAACTATTATTTTTGTTTGGTACTATGTATTCATTTTAATTTAATTAATGCGTTAATATTTGAAGAAACGTATTAAAAAAAACATCGTGTGTCATCCACTACAAGTTTAAACAAATGTATTTGAACTTAAATGGTTGAATAGAAA
Source organism: Trichonephila inaurata madagascariensis (assembly GCA_019973955.1). Taxonomy (NCBI): domain Eukaryota; kingdom Metazoa; phylum Arthropoda; class Arachnida; order Araneae; family Nephilidae; genus Trichonephila; species Trichonephila inaurata. The sequence continues at coordinate 24,090 of BMAV01004739.1, read as the reverse complement.
GTATTTTTTTAACTACTGAAAATTTGAACAAGATGTGTGTGTGTGTGTGTGTGTGTGTGTGTGTGTGTGTGTGTGTGTGTGTGTGTGTGTATGTGTGTGTGTGTGTGTGTGTGTGTGTGTGTGTGTGTGTGTGTGTGTGTGTGTGTGTGTGTGTGTGTGTGTGTGTGTGTGTGTGCGTGCGTGCGTGCGTGCGTGCGTGAGTGAGTGGGGGGGGAGGAGAGAGTGAACTAATAGTAGGAATTGAAAAAAATACGCAAGAAAAAGGAAATAGACAAGAAAAATTGTAAAAGAATTAAAAGCTATTTTCCTTTGAGTTATTTATCAAAATTTTTGGAGTAAATAACAAGGTTATTAATTATTTTAAGAAATTTAAGTGTCAAAATAAGTTTCTTTTTAAATCAAAGAAAACATATCAATTTACTGGCTGCTAATAAAATAAAAAAAATTAACCGATTTGTTAATTTGACAAAAATTTTATTAGTAAGAAATTTTAATAAAAAAAAAAAGTCAATAGGATAAAATTATTCTACATTAAAAACAGCTTAACATTTTTTGTTTATATATACGAATATATCTAGAAAGTTTAACTTACTACTTTGCATTAGATTCCAATAAACGTTTTGCGAATATTATCTGAAAGACACAGAGAATAAATAAAAGGAATAATTTATATTAATAAAAAAATAACAATTTAGATTCTTTGATGAAACAGAATTTCTTTAATTTAGATAAGTTTCAATTGACAGCACTTCAAATTTTATTATTTACAATACAACTACTATTTTCTCAAGAAGAAAAAAATTATCTGCTCATGTAAACTCAAAAAACTAGCGATGGGGTAAATTTATGACGGTCGCGTGATAAATGTAATCACATGTTTTCCACTGAATTCGAAACTGCAGTTAGACTTGTACTTGGTACTCTACTTATATAAGATTTAGATACAGTTTGAAACTTGATAATTGGGTAAAGATGATTAAATATTGGGATTTTTTCTTCAAGAAGTTTTTAAAAATAAAAATAAATAAAATTTTGTGTCATACGTGTATTTTCAAAATAAGAATATTTTGTTGACAAAAGTTGCTTTTTAAAGAAAGTTTCTGTAAAAAGAAAAGATTGGCAACATTGACGCGAAAAGTACTAATAGGCGGGAAACACGTGATTGCATTTATCATGGGACTAACGTGACATAGATTTAGCCTATTCAAGTTGAAACAATCCTTCTTTTGGTGACATTTCCACTCGCCAAGAAGTAGTGAGAAGCGAAAATGCGTCACACTTCAACTTAAGTCACCACAAAATGATCACTAATCGTAATTCAGTTTGTTGAGTAGCCAATTAAAAACAGATAAGAAGTCGCGATTCAAGCCTTTCACTTTGAAATAAAAGACCATTTGGAGTAGGCCATACTCCATAAGTAGGAGCAACACTTTCACGGCCTTAAATTTCTCACGTTTCCTTTATTTGAATAGGATGTCTAAACTCTTCACCTGAGAATTATTCCAAATCATAAAGCATATTGTTTGTTGGCTGTGTTTAAAAGGTCTTTGAATCAAGCAACCAAAACGTCCTCTAAATAGGTATTAAAATTCATAATGAAACCTGCTAATTGCTTATTGTTTCACATTACTAAGTCAAAGTTTTAAGTACGAGGTAGGTTTCAAAAGTTCCCGAACTGAGTTTATAACTTGAAAAATATCACCATTTAAATTGCTTAACACATCCTCCTTCAAAATAAGACCCTTGAGAAACAACAGACATTTGCCATATCTTGTGAAGATCATAGAAACATTTCTAGAATCCATTTTTAGTCATTTTCTTTAATTCAGCCAGCGATGAACTTTTAATTTCATCTGTGGATTGCAACTGACGACTTTGAAAGGGATGTGGATGATCAGGAAAAATTCTGAAGTCGCGGGGAGTGAAATCAGGGGAGTAAGGAGGATGTGGCAAAACAGTTGTTTGCGTTTTCCCTTCGACATAGTTTAAGTCCTTTTCTAACGTACCGCCGCTGAAACCTTTTCAAGGATTTCAGCGGTGCGGGAAGTCTGCTGACGTTCACAGCATTCGTCGTCTTCGACATTTTCCTTGTGTTGAATAGTAAAAGCCGTTAGGTAGGGCTGTTGCAGTGAACCGCTTTTATTTAGAAGTGGTCTTGTGGCAACAGTTAGTGCATGTATCTTTCTTAAGATGTAAACATACTCTCTAGTGAAACATTCTCTTGTGAAATATTCTTGTGTCGAAATTCTAACTTGTGAAATATGATATTACTTGTGAACTATGCTGTTACATGTGAACTATTCTACTCATATTGAAATATTCTTCAGCTTGAAATATATCCAACAATATCAAATTGAACTTGGACTTTTCATTGAATCTTTTTTTTTTTCAACAGACTGGAATTCGAAACCGAAACCTTCAGTCTTAGATTACAATTTATTACAGTCTGCTAAATTCGTCGCTAGTGCTAATGCAGCACTAGTGCTAGTGCTGTTTTCCCTGAAATGACGATACCCCTCAAAAGTTTGCGTTCGCGATAATGTATCACTGCTGTACATATGCTTTAACATTTCGTAAGTCTCCGTAGCACTCTGCAAAATTTCATCCTCAATCTCTGCTCTACAAATGTCATTTCTTCGCCGATTTCAGTCGCCGATTACTAGACGCATCCGCTTACAAAATACGACGTCGTAGATACCCACCGACAACTTGGTTTAGGACCAGGGGCGGCTCTAGGGCCGGACAAATCGGACCTCTGCCCGGAGTGGCAAATTTTGAAGGGCGGCATTTGGATCGAATTCAAAAAAAAAATTTTTTTTTTGGCTTTAAAATAATTAATATATTTTCCTAAATATTATTCGGTGTGATTAATGGCATTTCAGTTAACGTATCTTATTTCCATATTTTGTAGTCTATATGTTTAAGGTATCCGACTACGTTCGGAACCGTGATTTTAAAAAAGCGCATAAATGGATAATTTTCCTGATATTTAGTATCACTCATTAGAATATATGTATAAAACTGTTTTAGGACTTTTTTTGATAAAAAAATATTGAAATACAATTTTTTGGCAAAATAACTTAGAATACTTTTTAAAAATGTTCTTTTGAAAAGTGTTTTATTATAATAATATTTTGCCTATATAGCTCAGCCCTCTCTACAGTGGCTCAACTATAGTTTTTGAAAAATTCACATTACTTTCAGAGTTATCACCAATTGAAATAATTATTGGCTTTTTTTTCTCAAAATTGCTCCCCTCTGTTGTCGTAAAATATGGATAAACCCACTTCCAAGTTATATATTTCAAAAATTTTAGTTGAGCCTCTGTAGAGGGGTCTGAGCTATATACAGGCAAAATATTATTATAATAGAAGCATTTTTCACAAAAGGAGAACATTTTGAAAAAAGATTATTCTTTCATTTTTTTCCAAAATATTGTATTTAAATAATTTTTTTGTCAAAATATCTTTAAAACAATTTTATACATGCATTCTAAACTAAGTGACACAAAATATCATGAAAATTATCCATTTAAGCGCTTTTGCAAAATCACCGTTCCGAACGTAGTCGGATACCTTAATGTCAACTTTCTTTTACGATGAAACTTGATGGGTTCGAAGCGGGAATATATGTTAAATCATGAGATTTGATATGTTTACACATTTTTCACTGGTAAATGTCCGTTGGGACCCCATTCATGAGAGGGGACCCAACGGACATTCCTGTCACTGGTGTCAGGGGCGGCTCTAGGGCTGGACAATCCGGGCCCCTGCCCGGAGCGGCAAATTTCAAGGGCGGCATTTGGATCAAATTTGATTAATGTATATTTTTGTTGTAAAGAACTAAAATTACGTAGACTAAAGCAGGAAGGACATTTCTATCGTAAAAATTAAAAATCTTTTGGTCTATGAGGAGGATTGTGTGTGTGTATGTGGAACCCGCAGCACCCTCTTGAGTACATCACTGTTGAAGTACCTAATAAAAATTTCTTGCTCTTGAATGTTTTCAGTGATTTCTATAACGTGTGCATTGCATATGGTTGGACAAAGTAATTTTTACTTGAAGTTTACTTTGAGGTTTTCTTTACTTTTAGAGTCACGGTTTTGAAATCGGATATCGCTTTTGCTGTGATAATAGAGTTGCCATATGGAACTCAGAGAAGGGGGCCATAAGTCGCAGCTTTCATGTAAACGAGAAAATTAATTTCGAATATACTTCAATATTTATTTGAAATCATTTCAAGATAAACAACTAAAAACTAAAGTAAATGAAAAGCATGTGAGTTATTTAATGCTTGCACACAGAAAATTCTTTAATAAATCTTCAGAACATGGTTGGAGTTGTGGAGCGTAATAGAGGAATATTCAGCTGCTAAACTAAAGTATTTTCATCTCTATAACAGCTCATTAATTCTAATTTTAACATCTGAATATGAAACCTTGAGAGATACAATGTGTTTTATTCCATCCAACCAATAGCAGAATGTTTGCTTAAGAATATCTTAATATTGTCTAGACACCTCATAATTTAAAACACATAGCAGCATGACAAGATCAGTTAAAAGCTAACTTCGCCTTTTCTGTTATATGCCTGCATACTGTAGTAATGTAAAGTGTAAACTTTAATATAATTAACATGTATCAGCTGCTGTAAAAGAGGGCTCCTTCATTTCAAATTATGAATCTTTCTCTGTTAGGAACAGTTGTGCATCTATATAATGTATCCACAAATGGTACAATGTCTCATGTGCATCAATTATTATTGTAATAACAGTTGCTGTTAAGATGAATTACTACGTTCTCAGAACCATTATTATGAAAAAGCTTATAAATGAATATTTTTTTAAATATTTAGTGTTACTTGAGTTAGAATATACATATAAAATTGCCTAAGGAATATTATTGTGAGAAAAATTATTTAAATGCAATCTTTTGGTAAAAAGAGAAGAAAAAAGACAAATTTTCAAAATATTCTCCTTTGGTGGAAAATGCTTCTGTAATAATAATATTTTGCTTATATATGCCTAACACTTCTGTACAAAGCCGGAACTAGGATATTTGAAATATATAATGTAAAAGGGAAATTATTCATATTTTAATACAGTAGAGAAATTAAAACTGACAACACTGGTTAAAATATCAATCTAAAAAGAATACTGTATATTTTTCAAAAGTCCTAGTACAGGCTCTCTAAAGAAGTCTTGGCTATATATAGGCAAAATATCATTATTATAGAAGCCTTTTTCTTTTAAAGGAGAATGTTTTGAAAATACCGGGTGGTTATAATTAGTTACCCTATTCAGAGGCCTGTAGAACCCGTTCTGCTTATTGGATTTTGATGAAACTTGGAATATATGCAATATGGATTATATGGAAAAGGTTTTTGCAAGGAAAAAAAATATTTCAAATTGTTGACTACTGGGTGGAAAAGTAGTGCCTAAAGAAGGACAAAAAGTATGTTAGAATCGTTAAAATTTATTCATTTACAGAATATGCTCAATATGAGCTGCATTGACATCAATAACGTGTTGAAAGCTCATTACAGCGTTTTCAATGATAGTGCGAAGCAACTCAAGAGGGATTTCTGCCATATGACTTATAGTACTAGCTTTGACATCAGGTTAAGTCTTGATTTCTCATCTACAAACACAGTCTTTTAGAAATTCCCTCAACCAGAAATCCCAGAGATTTAAGTCGGGTGAGCGAGAAGGTCATGCATCCGGAAAATATCTACATAATCATGATTGTCACCAAATTTAGCTCTAAGCAGTGCTTTGACTTGGCGTCCAATGTGAGGAATTGCTCCATCTTGCGTAAAGATAGTGGTTTGCAAACATTGTCGTTCCTGTAAAGCAGGAATGATTAACGATGACAAACGCACGCTGAATGATTCTATGGCTATTACTCTAAGTTTATGTAGAGGTTTTAAGGATCTGCGTAAGGAATATTCGATAAAAGCTACCTGGTGGTTAAAATATGTACTATTTTTTATTGCAGAAATCTTTTTCCCATGGTCCATATAGTATACATTCCAAGTTTCATCAAAATCCGATAAGCAGAACAGGTTCTACGGGCCTCTAAATAGTGTAACTTTAATTATAACCATCCGGTATTATGCCATTTTCCTTCATTTTGAACCAAAAAAATACACTTAACTATTATTTTTCTAGTAATAGTGCTCTTCAAACAATTCTATATGTATATTCTAACTGAACTGATACTAAATATCAAAACAAATTGTTTATTTATAACATCTTCTTACAAATAATGGTTTTAAACACAGTCAGTCACCTTACACGAGTATCACCTCGTATATGGCCGCGGTAGCCGAGTGGTATAGGTATCGGATCGTGGCTTGCCTTGTCACGAGTTCGAGCCCAGTACCACTAAAGACCCGCCCGTTCTTCCGTTGGTGTGGTGTGGTAGTTAGGAGAGGGGGGTGCTAGCTCAGGTGTCGTCCACGTCACTTGACCATGGTTCAAAATTACGTGGTCCGTCGCCAAAAGCTCTCGTGTAGCTGAACACTGCAACGTTAATATTCAATCAATCAATCACCTCGTACATTTAGTATGTATTGCATGGGTATATTATGTATGCTTTCATGGGTATATTATTAATCAAAATATTTTTTTTCTATGCCATTATACACTTGTAAGGGAAGAAAAAGAAAAAAAAACAAAAGGGAAATCTGAGGAAAATTCAAAAGTTCACCAATTATCGAAACAACAAGAAAAATTTTTAAAATCTTAACTATGGGGAAAAAAAAAAATAAAACTTTCCGTTCAAAATAAATTTTAATATAAAAGACCGGGGGGGGTGATTTCAAATTTTTAACCTCTTTAAACGGAATTCCCCCAACGGGGTGAGTTTTTTTAGATAAAAAGGTAAGAGATTGTCGCATTCTTATCCATTATTGCTCTGATTTAATACTCAAGCCATCGAGAAGAACGGAAAATTTTTATTTTCTATTGCTAAATTCCCTTGAAAAGAGCAAAAAAAAAAGAGATTGTGCATTTTTTTTCCCATTTGTTTTTTATTTTTTAAAATTTACTCTAAATTTTTTATCATTACCGATTTTGTTGTGTGTTTGTTTTCCCTTTTTTGATTTTTTTTTTTTTTTGTAGCATCTTCAAAAAGCTGTTATCGTTATGATTCGAGCATTTTTGTACATATAACTTTTATTCATACTGTATTATATATTTAATTAATATTTTTCCTTATTATCTCAAACTAAAAAAGACAGTATCGCATTCCCATTCAGATTTTTAAGGTTCCCTTTTTTGGTGGGGGGAAATGGGAAGTTAATACTTTTTTTCTTGGGACTGCCTACCTTGAAAATGTCGTTTTTTTTTCTATATAAGGATTTGTTTTTTTAAATTTTAAAATCTTATAGTTTTAACATTTTTTTTTCCCAAAAATGTTTTTCTTTTTTTTTTTTTACCGGAAATAGATATACAGTTATAGATTTTTAAAAAAATCACCTTTTGCAAAAGGGCAACAAGATAAAACTGTAAATGGTTTTTTTAAAAAATTTTGTTTCGAAAAAACACTTTTTCCAGAAACATGATATATCTTAAGAACCAAACCAGATAACGTTTTGAAATTTTGTGAGAATGTTTATTATACTATTTTTCATAAAGTAGACCATATGTTTTGTTGCAGGTTAAATATTTTTTTCATTTACGGAAGTTTTTATAAAGAAAAAACTTAAAAAATAATCACAATTTTCATATTATTATGCATAATTGTCTATAATTTATTGTATTTCAATATTTCTCTTAGATTTTTTGGTTCATTTTGAAGAACGCCATAATATGTATGTTGTGTATAAAGAAAATTATGATAATTGTATCAGAAGTTTTTATATAGTGTTACCCGTTTTAGTAAAAATTTGGTAAAATTTCCTTGAAAACAATCAATTTTTCTAAGAGAACAATATTTATTTAAAAAATTTTATGCATTTACTTATTTTTTTTTTCTAAAAATACTCAATTTGTTTCAAAAATTTGTTTTTATAAAAAAATTGGCTCAGAAGGTAGGCATTTACTTTAGTTAACCTTAAGGTATCCGACTACGTTCGGAACCGTGATTTTAAAAAAGCGCATAAATGGATACTTTTCATGATATTTAATGTCACTTACATTAGAATACATGTATAAAACTGTTTTAAGTACATTTTGACAAATAAGAGTTATTTAAATACAATATTTCGGCAAAAAATTAACTTAGAATAACCTTTTTTCAAAATGTTCTTTTGTGAAAAAGGCTTCTATTATAATAATATTTTGCCTATATATAGCTCAGAGCTCTCTACAGAGGCTCAACTAGAATTTTTGAGAAATTCACATTATTTTCTGAGTTACAATCATTTGAAATAATTATCGGCGTTTTTTTCTTAAAATTGCTCCCCTCTGTTGTCGTAAAACACGGATAAACCCACTTGTAAGTCAAATATTTCAAACATTCTAGTTGAGCCTCTGTACAGAGGTTTGAGCTATATACAGGCAAAATATTATTATAATAGAAGCATTTTTCACAAAAGGAGAACATTTTGAAAAAAAGGTTATTCTGAAATTTTTTAGCCGAAATATATTGTACTTAAAAAAATTTTTTTATTGTAATTTATTCTAAAACAGTTTTATATACATTTTCTAATCTAAGTGACACTAAATATCTTAAATATTATCCATTTTTACGCTTTTGCAAAATCACGGTTCTAAACGTAGTTGGATACCTTAAATAACGATACCTTCTTTTATGAACACAGATCTCCAAAAATTAAGATAAAAAAGCATTCTTTTCGACCCAACTTCGAAATAATGTTGAAAATTTCCAAAAAATTCATGTAATCTTAGTATATTTGAGACACAGTCATCCGGGGTGATAACTATGATTTGGGGGACCCCCGTAAGCTAGAGGGGGGGATTATCTAAATGGTAGACTTTTTGTAATTCTTAACACAGTTTTTATTAAGAATAATTTAAAATTTTACTTAATTCTAAATAAAAAATTTTTTTAAGTAAAATAAGCCACCAATTAAACTGAATATTCAAGTCAGATCGCACAACCAGATCACTTATCTTAATTTTTAAAAATTTAAAACGTCTAATCTAACTTCCTATAAAAAAATATTACCTTTTATAGAGTCCCCTTTCCTTCCTAGGTTGAAGATATTCCTATTATGTTATTTGTAGGAGAGAATACCAGGCTTTCTTAATCCTTCTTATTATTAATCTTATTAATGACGATGAGCGTTTTCCTTCTTCCAGAGCTGTGGGACGTCTAACATTTTTTCCCGAACAATTCCGTACTAAGTTTTTCCCCTAGGTTTGCCGCCCCTTTTCCCCACTAAACCTTCTACCCTTTTTAAAGTATATCCCATTTGCATTTTTCCGTTTTTGTTTTTTTTCTTGGTATTGTTGGAAAAGTTTTGCCGTTAATCGTGACCGTAAAAAGAACTTGGGGAGTTATGTTAGAAGAAGAACGCGAGAGACGTCACATATTTATTTGGAGCATATTACATTAAATTATCTTAGTTAATAATTTACATCTTATACATATAAACTGAAGTGCCATTAATTAGAGATACCTACCAAGGAGCTGGCCTCCTCGGGCCCTTTGGGATAATGGTTTTGCCCCACAATGATGCATGGGATTCAAAAGTTTCGGGAAACGTTCCACGGAAATTACTTTCCCAAATATTTTTTTTAAGTTGTCCATCATTCAGAAAGTTCGTTGGTGCGGGGTGATCCCTTTTTTTCCCCCTTTTTTTTCCTTTAAAACATCTCAAAGGTTCTGAATAGGAATTAAGTCTGGGCTTCTAGGTAGCCAATTAATGTCGGAAAAGTCAGAGGAATGCTCGTCCAACCAGCCAATAGCCAACCGGGACTTGTGAGAGGTACAGTTCTCTTGCTGGAAAACTTCATTACCGTGCGGTTAACAGAACAGCATAAACGGATGATAGTGATCATCCAGCAACTCTACGTACTGAAGTGAATTGAGGGAGGTTGGTACACGCACCAAAGATGCCAAACAGTGTCACGAAAAAACACCCCAGACCATTATTGAGCCACCCTGGCCTTGTACAACTCCAACCTGGCATGCAAGATCCATGACATCATGAACCTGACACCATATTCTCAGCCTCCCATCAGCGTTTAGTTGAAATCGATACTCATCACCCAAGTTACCGTTTTGGGCCTCTACATTCCAAAAATTTTCCCGACAAGACGTGCAGCCCGGATGGCGAAAACATTGAGCAATGGTGTTTTCATAGTTCGACGGCCCCGAAAAAAATATGGTGGGAAACGAAATATTGTACAGTAACGTTTACTGACTGTACGACAGGCACCGTCATTCAACTGAGTGGTAATTTGAGCTAATGTTTGGCTTTTCTGTCAATTTTTTGGGTGCCGTCCAAGCACTATCAAGGCTAATTGTCCTTTGAGTTTCCCCTTGCAGCTTTTTTTTCCGCCATCCATTTATTTTGGTATATTCTTTACATTGCCGGGCCTTGAAAATCCTAGCCGTCTGACGATTTTGAAAAATTTAATCACCCATGCGTTCCGCAACCACGATTTGTCCCCCCGATAGAAGGCGTCTAAATCAGGCAGTTTACCCATTCTGGCAATTTAACAACTAATTCCGAACAACCCAGTACCCCGCTATATATGCAGTTCCCCCCATCGCCTTCACTTGCGCATAATTGATACCCAGCGCTACATAATTTGATAGCCCCCTTTAATCCCTAACCCGTGGCACTTCAGTGTGTGTGTTTATAAACAAACGGTCATCATTTAAAATAAAAGAGACTTCCTCACTTTTGTCAAATGACATGCAGTTTGAAATTTTTTGTTTTGAAGAATATGCATGAGACTAATATTTGAAAAATTAAAAATCCGATTATGATCTTTTTTTAAAACTGAGTCACCCACCGAGGGGGAGGCCCCTGGGCCCAGGCCCGTTTGGGTCAGGCCTTAAAACGTTCCTGCATAGATAGATAAACATTATCATTAAGTACCTCGTGAAGCGGATGGGTAACGGCTTATATTAAACAATAACTACTTTTTAAAGAGTCTTTGAAAAGACTTGACTGTGTGAACACATATCCCTGTAGAGATCTAATCTCCTATCTGTATTTTGAGAGTGAGTGTAATTAATCTACCATTTCCCAGTATAAATAAAAGTATTTATTGTGAAAATTAAGTTACTGAATTTTATAAAAAATTTACTTTATTGATGAGAAAATAAAAATTAATGTAGTAAAAGCTTTTTTTAAATATCAGTATTGTGCGCGTAATCAGTCCTGTTGCAGCAAGAAAGTCAGATGTTCCGTGAAAGAAAAAATTTAGGAAGAAATATAAGTTCAGATATCGGAAAAGGAAGTCATTCTGATAGCGTTTTATTTTAAGGAATCAAGCAAATATGTTCTATTCCATATGCGTACAATATTTATAAACCCAAAAGGAAGTGGGTAAAGATTGGCCTTTTTTTCGTCCATCCTAGTCATGAAAATTCAAAGTATTTATAGGAGATATATTATTATATTTATGTGAACCTCTTAGGTATTGATCTTTACTTTTATTCTACAATAGTAAGAAAAAAAAATAGCAAGTTACATAAAAAAGTCATCAAACTTGGCATATTCGTTGAGTTTTGTTATTTTAAGCACCTTTTCTAACTTTCATTTAAAAAAAACTGTTAAGCGCTTTAAGCACCACTATATTATTTGGTCCCTCAAATACTACAATAATAAGGCTTTTAAAGTGACATTCATTTGTTTTGGTGCATCGAGCGCGTTGATCTGATACAAATCGGTCAGATTCATACGTCACGTGCATGTTCAAACCCCTCTTCCCTTCGCGCATGTCATATTGTAATACAAATGTTTCTTTTACATTGTGACCATTATTTTACGTAGTATTGTAAGCATTTTGTGTATTTTATTAAAAAGTAATGCACTCACGAGTACCTTAATCAATTGGGGATGTACTCTCTTCACGTAAAATCGAAAAGATACCTCAGTTGTTCGACTCCAGTTGAGATCACGACATACAAGTTTAAAAATATATAACACATAGGTAGAACAAGTATAGGTCATAATCCAAACATTGAATGGTATTGTCAGTGCAAAGTTAGTGCCGAAGCTGTTGGCTACTGTGCGCATGTTGCATCTGTACTTTGGTGCTTAGGAAACTGGCGCCATTATCACACTCAGACAAAAACACCCAAGTCTTGGATATACTGATACGCTTGAAGTCGCTGCTACTGGATGGTCCAGTGACGAATCAGCCAGTGAAAGTGAGATGGAAGTATAATCGAAGACATTTGTTACAAATAGTTTAACATTGTTATTTTTGTCCTGTTTTCTTTATTTAATAAAAAGGGGTTTTTTTTTTAAAAAAACGTAACATTTCTCTATTTCAACTGAGTATATCAGTTGTGATATGGCCACTCTTTGATGACCATATCTTTGATTGTCTGCGTGAATTAGAGGTGTGGGATTCTCAAAATGATCAGACATTTTTAATTCTTAATATGACTTTATTAATAATATAACTTAAACCTTTAACAATTTAGATAAATTTATATGAGTGAGAATCTATAATGAACCAAACACACAGTGATAATTAAACCAAATCGCGTAACTTAGACCACTTTATCTAAATAATTATATTATCCTCCTACTCTCATTTCTGATAATATTACGTTCTAATATCAAATAATTAGTCCTACCTCAATCCAAACTAAGATTCAATCACTGTACTGAGACATCTGGGCGCGCGTGCAATGGTAAGCTCCTTGTAGTAATGGCTAGATATCCCGTTAACTTTATGATAGGCTGTCAATTCACGTTCGTATCTCTTCCAAACATAACTTTCCCTAAATTGCCATACTGCTAACTGAAACTTCTGTTTTTTTTAAAAGCTATCTTATTTGCATTTCATATTCGCATTTCGCTTCTTGGATTTTGGTTGGAAAAGAGTTGCCATTAATCTTGGCCGTCAAAGAACCCAGAGGTTATGTTACAGAAAAGAGACGCGTGAGCCCGTCACACAGGGTTTAAAAAAATACATAATATGAATTTGCCAATGTGCGAAAATTCCAATCTTTACCTACCTCCTTTGAACAACCATAAAAATTTTCATGGAGACATTCCGATGAAAAAGCCTCAATAGTTGAGTGGGCAAAGAAAAAAGTTTAAACAGACTTAAAGCCTGTTTAAAGTCAAAAAGTCGATCAGTTTGAATAAGAGAAGCCTAATGTTACATTTAACTCAAACTCAGTGGCGCAACAGCCCATGAGGGCCTGGACCTACTGTTCCCATCCCAGTATAACGCTACATTTAAACAAATTAAAACTCGAAGAATGATTTAGTTTAAATTTCCTTATTTTTATACTTTGACTCTTTAAGAATTGTATCAGAACTTATGACCCGGCTAGTTATATTGCTAGGGGAAGTGAAAATACAAAAGTAATCTTCAAAGAAATTTAAAAATTCAGCATCTTACTATAGAACAAATAATAAAAATAAACTTTTCAAATTTTATCTACAAGACACTATAAAAAAAATATATAGCATCCTCTGCTTAAAATAAATTTTAATATAAAAAGGCATGGCGGAGGTTTTAAACGTTATTTCTCTATGTCCACACTCCATCCAATATAGCTGAGTAGTTCCAGATAATAAAAACATATGGTAGCAATTTTATCTTTTATTACTTCAATTTAGAATTGTAGATAAAATATCTTGGCCTGGAATCTGGGATAATTTTATTTTAATGGCTAAATTCCCCGGGAAATAGTCAAAAAACGGTGCTTTTTTTGTTTCTATATGTATAACACAAATTTATTTTTTTATTTCTATAACTTACTCTCTCACATTTGTTATCATTACTAGCAATGCTTACCTTTTTTCTTTGCGATTTTTTTATTTTTGTTTTGCATCATCTTCAAAGAGCCCTCATTCAAATAAATCAAACATTTATTGTACATGTACAATTTGTATCGAAATAAGTGCTTCATCGATAATTTTCATATTGTTTCCAACAACCAAAACGAAGACCGTTCTACAAAATTTTTATTAAAGTCATTAAGATTCCTTTGAGCTTAAGGAAACGAGAAATGGGAATTTAATACTCTTTTTATTAAATGAAGATTCCTTTTTTTTTTATCTAGTTACAATGCTTGAGAGAAATTTTATGCCTCATTTGGTTAACGAGACAAGACAGGCGGTTGTTTAGATCGAAGTAACTTTTTCCCGCGAAATGAAACTGCGATGCCCTTAAATATCATTAGCTATTCTATTAGAGCTATTCTACGATTTTAGCAACCTATATTCAAATTGTTCTAATTAAATCTTCTTTCAAAATGAATAAGTCTCTTCAGATGAAAGTAAGAGTTTCGAGTTTTTCGCTTTTGTTATTTTTTTATGATTCGTCTTTATTTTTCCTCCTGGAAAAATTATAGTAAGCCACTCCTCTGAAGAAGAATAAATTTAACAGGGTGAAAGATATTTTAAATATACGTTTTGCCTACAGCCTTAAAATTCTGCTCTTAATTTCTTCCGTGATTAAACTTAACTGAATCTAATCTCAACTGATTTTATAAGCGTAATTATTTAAAAATTCTATCTCTCTCAACAGTTTTTGTTTTCCAGTATTTAATACACTTGAAGGAGGATTCGGTCTGAGCACCTTCTGTTCCGAGTATCTTAGGCATCTCGCCAAAACGATCGTCATCGCATGGTGGCTATTACTGGTTTATACCGATATCACATCGCCACTCACTTTTAGAAGTATAAATTCAGTTTTTACTTCATTTGGTAGTTCATTCTCATATATATATATATATATATATATATATATGCAGGGTGATTCGCTACCAGATTTACAACTGGTAGGGTGTGTAGGGGGTAGAAAGACGACTCAGAACCCCATAAGGAATCTTGGGACGCAAATGCCGTAGTTGCTAGTAATGGTGCAAACAAGCAGAGAAAATGAACATAAACATCAATATATTAATGAAACAGAAAACATTATATCGAGAGGTTGTACTCTCTAAACAGGTGTTTGAAAGTGTAAGAACTTAATCTTATAAGTTCACATAAAGAGTTTGGTACGCAAGACGCCTGTTCCTTTAGTTGAAGAAAACGCTCGAATATCAGTAGCTGCCGAGAGGATACGTGACATGTCAGGAATCTTCCAGAACGTAAGGAATTCCGTGCAGCGTCGCTGGCAGGCCTCTCAGACGAATTCTGGATGTAATTTCAAGCACTTATTGTAGTACACCTTTTCAATAAAACGTTTTTCGTCCTATTAATGTGTTTTTATTTCTGTTTCCCGCTTCTTCGCTTCATAGATCGTAACTGTGGCATTTGCGACCCTGTATTCTTGCATTCTTATATGTTTCGGAGTCGTCTATTTACCCCCAACACGTCGTACTAGTTTGTCGGCCTGGTAGCGAATCACCCTGTATAAATATATACAGTCGGACCTCTATATAACGAAGTCACTAAATCCCGAAAAAAAGTTCGTTATATAGAAAATTCGCTACGTAGAGGTTCATCTTTCAATATACTTTATAAGCCACATAAAAAAAATTTTAAATCATAAACACTATATATTAAAAAAAGTAATTCACATCTTTTTTTTAACTAATATGTTTATTTTATACATCTTACCTATCAAAATATAAGAAAGAAAGAAAAACTGCAAGGAAAACAAGAAAAAGAATGTCGAAGAATGTGCAATTTCAATGTTTAGAAAATATTTTTACATTAAAATTAATGAATTTGAGAGAAGGACATTTTATAATTTAAAGTCTACAACTAATATTAAACATACATTGTTTTATAACTAGAGCACTGGACAATTCACTAAGTGTGAAAGGGGATATCAAAGATATTTCTAGTGAACTGGACAATGGGGGTTAAGGATTGCACTTCTTGGATGAAACGTTCATAACTCTATTGCTCTCGGCGAGTTAGGATCTAATAAAATCAGTTCAAGATTTATGACCAGCGTAAAATGCGCTTAAGAGAGAATAACTTGAAATGTTCAGAAATACTTTAAGGCATGGGTGGGCAGACTTTTCCAGCATATAGGCTACTGCTAATTTTTTCAAGGTGTTGCGGTCCACCCAAGAGCGTAACAAAGAATATTAGGGACCCCCTACAAAGTCAGCTTTTGGGCCCCAAGTCCAAATATGTACTTGGCGTCAGAAAGCTTTGGGCCCCCACGATGCGAGGGAGTGCGTTACGCCACTGGGTGGCCCCAGTGGCATAGGTGTAGTGAGCAAACAGAAAGTTTACAATACAGTCGGACCACCATTTTAAGAACCTCTATATTGCAAATTTCTCTATTTAGAGAACTAAGAAAATGTTACGATTTTCTTCATAAAATAATCTCCAAATATCGAAATACATTTTCTATTTAATGAACTTTTTCTCTTGTAATTTGATTTTTTTTCTCCGTATTTTTAAAATATTTCTAGACCTTCGTATGATGAAATGATTTTTATGTCTTAAGGCAAAAGGCGGTCTCCCCAAAATGCCTTGGTGGTCTACCGGGCAATCACGATGGACTTAATGCCTAGCCCGGCTTTAAGGTATCTGAATACGTTCGGAACCGTGATTTTGCAAAAGCGTATAAATGGATAATATTTATGATATTGAGTATCACTTAGATTAGAAAACGTATATAAAATTGTTTTAAGGATATTATTACAATAAAACATTATTTAAGTATAATATTTTGACAAAAAATGAACATAGAAGGACCAACATTTAAAATGTTCTCCTTTTGTGAAAAATGCTTCTATTGTAATAATATTTTCCCTGTATATAATTCAGACCTCTGTATAGAGGCTCAACTAGAATTTTTGAAATATATAACTTAGAAGTGGGTTTATCTATGTTTTACGACAACAGAGGGGAGAAATTTTAAGAAAAAAACGCCGATAATTATTTCAAATGCTTGTAACTCTGAAAATAAAGTGAATTTTTCAAAAAAAAGTTCAGACTCTGTGGAGAAATCTTTACTTTATATAAGCAAAGTATTATCAGTTTAGAAGTATTTTTTATAAGAGGAGAACTTTTTGAAAAAAAGGTTATTCTAAGTTAATTTTTTGCCAAAATATTGTATTTAAATCATTTTTTTTTGTCAAAATGTCCTTAGAATAATTTTTATACGTATATTCTAATCTAAGTGACACTAAATATCATGAAAATTATCCATTTATGCGCTTTTTTAAAATCATGGTTCCGAACTTAGTTACGATACCTTAAAAATAGAGAGAAAAAACAATTGAATCACAAAAGAAAAGTTTCATTACATAGAAAAAATGCTCTTCGCTATAGAGAGGTTATTTTAAGAAGAAAATCGTGAAATGTTCAAGGTTCCAGGAAAAAGTTCAATATATAAAAAAAATTCGCGATATAGAAGTTCGTTATATAGAGGTTCGACTGTATATATTCCTCTTTTAAAACGTGCAAAGTTAAAAGCAACCAAATAACTATAAATATTTTAAAACAGAATAATAAATAATTTTCTTCATCAGATGATGACGAATCAATTCATCAAGTTTTTCACAATTAATTCAAATAAGTAAGAAACAGAGTACCCGAGAATCTCATCAGAACTGTGATAACAGTGAGAAATAATTATTACTTAAAATTCCACGACTAATTGTTTTTATGTGTGTCTTATTATATCGCCCGAGAGAAACTGTACACTCCATTTGGTTAACGAAACAGGAAAGAAAAGTAGTGGGCTTAGAGCCGAGCTTCTTTTGGGTAAAGTAAAACTACGGTGGGCCTAAAATTATCGTTAAAAGTAATGGAACGATTTTAACGATTCCTTCAAATTGTTCTAATTAATTCCTCTAGATTAATGAGTGACTCTGTCCTTTTTTTAAAAGTTGGTTGCCGGTTTTTGTTTTTCTGTGAGTTCTTCGATTCGATTGTGTCTTCTTGAAATGTTTACTGATTATAGCTTAAAGGCAAAGATTCTTTTTTCCCATGTAGTGCATTCATCTCTGGCCAAATTTAGAATGTTCTTTTTAAAAATTAGAGCAAAATCGTCAGTCCGTCATTATGGTTTCATGTTAATAGTTACAAATAATTAGATGTACATCATTAAGCGTGCATGCTGTGCATGTGGAACGAAGAACTCTATCGTAAACGCTTAAATTAATCAAACACACATTTATGATCTGCCATTTTATTGTAAAACAAATTTCAAGAATTGTTTTAATCATAAAAGGTAGAATTTTTAAACACCTCGTATTATTATAAACGATATTTTCTCTCTCTCTCTTTTCTTTTATCTTTTACTGACCCTCTCTCCGTCATTCGTTTTTACCTCTCTTTTGTTTCGTTCTCACTTTGTCTCCCCTATTATGTATCGTTCTTTCTATATATATCTCTCCCCTCCCTCTGTGCGTGTATTTGTTTCTTTCTCTGTATATCTCTGTCTGTGTGTCTCTCTCCCTCTCTATCTATCACTTTCTCTCTGCGTACGTGTCTCTTTCTCTCTGTCTCTTTCACACTATCTCTCTCTCTCTCTCTCTGTGCGTGTCTGTGTGTGTGTGTTTCACTTTATATCTCTCCCTCTGTTTATTTCTCTACGTGTGTGCGTGTCTCTTTCTATCTATCTATCTCTCTGTGTGCGTGAGTCTCTTTCTCTCTGTTTATCTCTCTCTATCTCGCTCTCTCTCTGTCTCGCTCTCGCTCTCTGTCTTGTTCTATTTCTGCCTCTTTCTCTGTCTTTCTCTGTCTCTGTTCCTCCTTTTCCCTCTTGTCTTCCCCTCTTGCCCCTCTGTTTCGTTTTTCTTGTCTCTCTTCTCTTCTGTCTTCTTCTCTTTTTTTCTTGTGGGGTATGTTTCTTTCTCTGTATATCTCTATCTGTATGTGTTTTTCTTTCCCTCTCTATTTATCTTTTGTGTGTGTGGGGGGTGTGGGGTGGTGTGTGTGGGGTGGGGGTGGTGTGTGTGTGTGTGTGTGTGTGTGTGTGGTGGTGTGTGTGTGTGTGTGTGTGTGTGTGTGTGTGTGTGTGTGTGTGTGTGTGTGTGTGTGTGTGTGTGTGTGTGTGTGTGTGTGTGTGTGTGTGTGTGTGTGTGTGTGTGTGTGTGTGTGTGTGTGTGTGTGTGTGTGTGTGTGTGTGTTTCTCTGTATATCTCTCGGTCTGTATGTCTCTCTCTCGAAGTGCGTGCGTGTCTTTCTCTGTCTTTCTGTATATCTTTGTCTCTCTCTTTCTCTGTCTATATATCTCACTTTCTTTGTTTCTGTCTCTCTCTTTCGCTTTTTGTGTGAGTTCCTCTCTACAATCCATCTTTGTATCCCTCGCTCATAATAATATTTTCAATACCTCCAACAAACTATGTTGATTAAATTCGTTTTAGAAACTGAAAATCATTTTATTGACTTTTCGAGAATTTTAATATCATTCATAAATGTCAATCCAAAAAAATCTTAATTTAATTCTGCTTTACGTACCGTAAATGAATGACTAATTCACAGTAAGGCTTTTATGGCGCAAGTAAGGAAGCGAGCCATTTCTGGCTATACCGCGCCCAATGCTTGTTTTATATAAGTTAAAAAACAAATGTATTTAAAATTCCCTTAAAATATTAAAAACAAGATTTTATAATAGGAAAACCATTGCAAAATTTTTACAATATAAATAGCATTTAAAATATAAAATCCTAAATAAAATATAAGAATCAAACCTTATAGAGAAAAACAAATATAGATTTCTGTACAATAAATCAGATACTTATTTTAAAGTTGAGTGTTTAAACATTTTGGAAAAATTTTAATTTACAGTATTTATTCGAATCTAAGCCGCACTTTTTTTTCAATATTAATGCTATTGTAAATCAGGTGTGGCTTAAAATCGAAGGCGAAAAAATTCGTTAGATAGAGGAGAAATTGAACATGATACCTTGTGACGGATCTTTACGGAATATTCTCACTAATCTTCTTGAAGAATCTTCGGGCTAGCATTCGTGTTTAATTCACAGCCATCCCTCTCGAGAAGAAACCCTGATATATAGATTAGTTCGACTATATAAAGTCAGAGTTTTGTAATTGTAGAAAGAAGGAGCTGAGAAACTGTTACAGTCACTACGAAGGTGAGATATATTAAAGTTGATTTTCGTAGCTGAAGTTAAGAGTGGTGTTTGCCACTATATTAAATTAATGGACATGGAATTTATAGTCAACGATAGATTAGGTTAAACTATATTGGTTACATGCGCTTGTTCACTTAGGGTTTATTACTTTCTCTATATGGTCTCCTAGGAGATCCACTTAAGATATCCAACTGGTTTAAAATCATCATTTTCATCAAAAAAATCGAAAGTTATTTTATAGCCCATTTTTGTAGCCTGTTTAATAAGCTCTCTAAAAATGTCGTACTTTTAATTCTGTTATTTAAAAAAAAGTTATAGCTGTTTATATTTGAGGTAGTAAGCCCAAATCGAAACCGGAAGTGTGAATTTTCGGTTGATTTTCACCGGCAAAATGAGATTTTTATTCTTTTAAAATATTTCAACGAATTCTTTTTATGTTTAGTAAACTTTATTTCACTTTATAAATTTTTAATAGATATATTTTGCTGAAAAAGGCAAGGAACTGATTGCAATGTTTGCTTCGATTTAAAAAGAGTTGCTATCTTTTATCATTTGTGTTCAAAATTAGATCTCTTTATAACTTTTTTATTAGTACTTTTAAATAAAGTTATAGTTATTTTTAATTAAATTAAAGTTGACATGCAAAAATCAAGATCAATGCGGCTAAAAAAGAAGAGATTTCCAGAGAGCAGAATTTGTTGGAGAAACGTTGAAAGAAAAATCAACGGATCTTCCAAATTCAGCTATTCCTTCTATTAAAAAGACTTATAAGAAACTTTGCGATCAAAATCTTCTAAGAAAATGTCTTCACGGGAAAGCTCAGAACTGCAATGAAAGTCTTAACAATGTCGTGTGGAGTATAATTCCGAAAGACAACTTTGTTCAGCTACAAACACTCCGTTTAAGGAATTATATCGCAATAATACTTTTTAATTCTGGATTTGCTGGTCTATTACCTCTACTTCAAAAATTAGGAGTGAAATTATGTTCTGAAATGAAAGAATATTTTTGGTACCTTGACAAAACGAGAATTTTGTTGGTTCTACGAGGCAATCTAAACCAGATAAGAAACTGTCTCGTAAAAAAAGAAAGGCCCTTCAAAAAGGCAAAAGTTTGAAGTATGAGGTTCAGGAAGGCACAAATACAAATCTGAGAGTTTTAATATCTTCCTAAATCTTTAAAAAATTTATTGCAAATATAAACTTTATTTTGCATTTTCTGAAGAATGTTATTTTTGAACATAATGATTAACGGTAAGAGTAATGTTTCTTAAAGTAAACGAAATATCCTTATGAAATTTTTTGAGTTTGTTCTTTGTATTGTAATGAATGCATTCTGTTAAAAGTTAAGGATAATTTTAAAATTAAGTTATTTTTTAATGTAATTTTATATGAAAAAAAAACTTTTTTCAGAAATATTCTGTGTTTTTTATGTCGAACACTTGTATTTCATAATTTTATTGTAAACCTTGAGTTTTTTTTTTAGTAGACAGCATAGCTAATCATTGAAAAATTGTATCCTTGCAAAAACTTTATTTATTTTTGTGTTATATATTTTTCTAGAGTTGTTAGCAAAAGAGCAATTTTTTGCAATATTTTGGTACAAATTTCTCAATATTTTAAAAAATAAGCTTTCAAAAAATTCTTGCTGTATTTTTATAGTTTTGCAACATAATTAAAAATTAACAATTAAATAATTATTTAAGTTATATTTTAGAAAATTGTCTCCGAACCCAGTCGGATACCTTAATAACCTTAAGGTTTAATCTGTTGTTGCTTAGTGTGCTTGAGTAAAATAAATAATAGCTATAATGGAAGTTTCTGGTCCTGCTTTGTTTCCTCCCACACTCTTAGGTAGGCAAGATGGTGAAGGAGCGACTTCAAGGGTGAGTCGCTTATAACCTATTATTAAAGCAGTTATAGGTTTAATACTGATAAAATAATGATCGATTTCTCATTAGTTCGCACTTAAAATTTCTTTTCTTAATTTCGTAAGAATCCGATATCGATAAATCATTTCACACTGTTTTTCTGTTTTTCACCAAAACGTTGAGAATTCGGGGTGTGGCTTGGAATCGATGGTGTCTTAGATTCCTATAAATACGGTATTAAAAATGGAAGCAACTAAAACTTTAAACAAAAACAGCATAATTAATTTTAAAAATATTCAAATTAATATGAAAGATTACTCCATTATATTATAAAGCTTCCTTATTCGATATCAAATCATTTTTTAAAAATAATCATGTTCAAAATTTTATTTAATTTTTATGTAACTTATAGAAGCCCTTATTAAGTATCTTCCTATCATAACTTCTGCACAAGGCTACGTTAGAACTGTAAGACCAATTTCCATTTAAAGCGCAGAAGATGTCCCTCCCATTAAAAAGCAATACGAATTTGAGAGGAAATTAATCTTGGAATGAAATTAATTCGAGAAAAATCAGTAAGTTTTCCAAACAAATTTTCTTTTCGAATATTCCGTAAACCAGTGCTTCTCAAACTTTCAATACTTGCGATTCAATATTCAATCACAATTTTCATCGCATCCCCCCTCCATACAATAACAATTTATTGAATTCAATAATACTATACTTTTAAGCTAAAGCTACAATACGACTTTAACCTTTCAAGTGCCATCGCTCAGCCAGTGCGTTAATTGCCCCGGACGTATACATACGTCTTTCCGATGTACGATCTTTACTGTGAACTGCTATCCATAAAAATATTCCGAAGGCTTTTTAATGCAATAAATGGCATTGACAGTGTTTGCGAAGGATTTGGGGATCACAGGATTTGTTTATTTATTCCTTTCCTGGGCCTCTCCTTACAACACATAATATCACTTTAGGGTTAATTGGAGGCATTGGGGAGCATATAGCTTAATTTTCAATCGGCATTCAAGATATCCGACTACTTGCGACAACTTTTTTTTTTTGAAGAAATGGAGATATGGGGATTTTTTTGTGGTTTTTAGATTTATTTAGTATATTTTAAGGAAAAAATCGTAAAATTTAAATCAGAAATTTTTTTTATTATTATTAAAAGTGTAAAAAAAAACTGGTGAAAATGTACAAAAAATTACATATACGGGGGGGGCCTGCTCTGTACAAAGATTTTTGAGCGAATTCTCAATTTTTCAATTTTAATGTGTTACTTTGTTATTCATGTTTGAAATGACCTTCAGGATAACAGATATTTTAATTTTTACAAAAGCTAGAGCACTTTATCTTAGTTATTATATGAAAATGCTTAAAAAAACAGTGATTATATTCACATAAAGGACTGTAAATTTTGAAATAAAACAGTGATTGATAAATCTAAAGGTCAAAACACTTCAACTGTTATACAAAACATTCACAAAAAATTTCAGGAAATTATTTTCAAAACATTTTGAGCAATCACTGTCCCTATTTGAATTTTTCGAAAAAATCACATTTCGAGTAAAACGCATTTTAAAGTTTGACATCTTGTGTAAAGTTATGGCATCTTCTTTTTTTAAAACGCTTGTAGTTTTTGTTCTAGTGAATGGAAAATAAAAAGCTTGGTATTTTTATTAAGCTAATAAGATGATCAATAAAATAGATTCATAAAAAAAAGTTTGTCAATTTTGAAAAAAATCATGATTTTAGGGTAGTCGTATGTGTGTATACCTTAAGGGATTAATTAAAAACCGTACGAATTATCAAGATAAGTGTTAATTTTTTCATATAATTTTATATATGACAAGACCATGGAGTCACTGGAAATTAGTATACTTGTTCTAAAAAGTTAAATTAATTATAAAATACATTGAGCAGTACATATAAGTGTAATATATCAGTGTGTGGAAACCTCAGCGTCCTTTCTTAACATAACCTCTGTGTTCTTTTACCCAGATAATGGCAAATCTTTCCAACCCAAATCCAAGAAGTAAACAAGGATAGATGCAAAAGATAACCTTTTAAAAGGACAGAAGT
>BMAV01004738.1:129555-180946 GCA_019973955.1 Trichonephila inaurata madagascariensis | reverse complement strand
AGATAACAGATTAGGTCATCCCTCTGAAGTTTTCTTTCATCCCCGGGGATGGCCAGAAATATCCAATTTTCCGCTACTTTCGATGGCAAAATAGATCGGGACAGGTTGAAACAAAAGTTGGGCAAACGTGTGTTTAAGCTGTCAACCGCGAGGCGGCTTGAATCGATTAACAAAGACGAATCGTTTGGTTTACTTCGCGGAATGAACATGTGCACGTGGAGGGTATGACAACACACACCGCGTGCGAGCTTATGGAACCTTTCACAATCCATCAAGGAGAGCATTTCAAAAGAACCTCAGCCTCGGAAAAAGAAAGATCTTTATCTTCAGAATGGGATTGATCATGTTTATGTTAGTGTATATTCCCAATCCGAAAACATCGAACGCTAGAGATGGTGTGTTATTAGAACGCCTGGTCATTTGTTATCCTGATGCTTTTGTTGTGACGTGGTTTGGTATATTTCTCGTGTGGAGTGACGCTGTTGATTAATATTGGTGTGACATATATATCGTGTGTTTTTCTCGTCAATACAAATCGGTAATGATCATGGTTGTGTGTTGATACTTTGTGGTAAGTGCATCAAGCAAATATTCCATCATATAACACTAGGAGGATTGCTAATTTATGATTACACCAGGAGGTTTATCAAAAATAAGAGAAGTCAATAACTCTATTTGATTTCTCAACGGAGCAACATTAGGAAATTAGATGCCAAAAATAGCTATCTCCCAAACTTATCAATTACCAGAAAGTCGTGTTAAGCAAATGATGGAGTGCCTAGGGCAGTGATACTCAACCTGCGGTCCACTGGGCTTTTTTAAGTGGCCCGGCCATGGCCCATTGCTCTGAAAAATTCATTTATTTATAAAAATTTGGTGAGAAATTCGTTGTTAAGAAATCAAGTATATCAATTTTGAGTTTTGCTATCGATGTCGTATGGGTGCGAATAGATATTTTTTTTCTGATGAAAGATAATAGACAACAGTGGAGTAGCAATCATTTTATGAGTGGAACTAATTTTTAACTATCTTTTGTATCTTGCAAGCGAAAAATATTCGAAGAATATAGGTTGTTTCAAGATGATTGGGAAATTGACTATTCTGTAGTGAAAAACAAGCATGGATCAGTAATTGTTTGATTTGTCACGAATGTGATGTATTTAAAAAATATCAATAAACAGGAATCGCGCGCCCGCGTTCAATGACACATTTCCTCGAAGATCTCTTTCAAGAGGAGATAAATAGGCTTTCTTGTGAATAATCTTTACAACAACAAAAAAGTGTTTTGTCAGGGGTATCAAAGGCACCCTATGAAATTTGTTATATTATTGGTAATCATATGAAACCGCTTACTGGTGCAGAAATTGTGAAAGAGTGATTCTTAAATACTTCCAATTTAGAAAAATTCAGTGACAAAAAAAAATATAAAAAATATTAATTAAAAAAAGCAAAATAGGAGTTTTAATATTTTCATCAAAATTTTCCACATTATAAATTTTCTGTTATCTTGTTCTTAACACATTCCTATCCCTCCCCCTCATCCATTAATCCTCACGTTGCAGCCCGCTTGAAATAGCCATCACATGTATGCGGCCCGAAGGAAAAAGCTAACATGTGTGTGTGGTCCGGCAGAAAAAAAGGTTGAGTACCCCAGGCCTAGGGTATTCCTACCAGCGGTGGTCAACCCGCGGCACTTGTGCCACAATGTGGCAAGACAAAATTGTAACAGTGGCACGCCGACTTGAAAAATTGAGATTTTCAAAAATAATAATAAGCAAACTTTTTTTTAACAATTTTATAAAAAATGTGGTTGTTTTTGACAAAAAAAACCCTCAAAATTTATTTTAAATACGCATGATTGAATTTCAATAGAAAATTATCAAGTAGAAAATGCGCTGAATTTCCAAAGGAGGTACACTCACAAAATTTTGGAATTCGAGGGAGTGTATTTTAAAATACCTGGAAGAAAAGACAATAAATTGCCCAGTGAGTGTTTCCTATACAAGAATAACGATTGGCTTTGGAATTAATCTTTTCTTACCAATGTTAAGTTTGATGATTGTCAAGATGATAAAAAAAAAATGCAGACATTTTCACAAATCCTTTTTAAATTAAAATATTGCTCCAAAATCAAATAATATGCACTTAAAACCATCTAATTTTGTTAGTATATTCAAGAACTAATCAATATAGATTACTTGTTTAAGAATACCACAAATTTAAAAACCATAGTAAGCAAATACTGATTGTGTAATAATTATATGTAATTAAATATGCTTCAAGTTATTCATTTTTATTTCATATATAACCTGATTGAACTTATAAAACGTTTATTAACAGTAAAACGTTAGTTTGTACTTTTTCTTTTATATATATATTATTTTTAAATTTCCAATACTTATATATAAAGAGAGAGACAGAGAGAGATATGCATAACAAAAATGTGATCCCATAATAAGCCTATAAGTAGCATTTTTCCCTTTTTCATATTATTTTGTTAGTTGGAAAAGTTGTAAGTGACACGCAAGGTTTTTTTTTTTTTTTCTTTTTTTGTCAGATAGTGGAACTTTTCCCAA
This sequence comes from Trichonephila inaurata madagascariensis, assembly GCA_019973955.1. NCBI lineage: Eukaryota > Metazoa > Arthropoda > Arachnida > Araneae > Nephilidae > Trichonephila > Trichonephila inaurata. The sequence goes on along the minus strand of BMAV01004738.1, from coordinate 178,370 downwards.
AAAGGTTGGCCACCCCTGCTCTAGACGAACAACCTCTATGTTCATCCTTTATAGAGCAAAAAAAATTATTTCCTTTTTTTCAGAAAAGGCAAGTTATAACAGACCTTGTTCAAACATGAATTACATAGTTCAAGAAGTACGTATTTTACAAAGCACAAAGGTACGCAAAATACATAAAGCAAATCATGATCAAGAAAAATGCCGGGTAAGAGAAAAAAATTGTGTATTCAAATTTACTTCTAAAAAAACTAGAAACACAACAGACATCTTCAGTACAAGAATATAGTACAAAAAACAAAAGACAAAAATGAATAAAAACAAAATTTGTCACAAAATGCAAATTCAGGTTAATCATTTGTGTGAATAATGACACTACTTCCCTTTAATTGATTTTTTTTCTTTTTATTTTATACTAACTCTTACCCAACCACTTCGCTCGGTATTTAGGGACGTTGAATGGCTGTATGTTGTTTTTAAGTTATTGATATCCAAGTCTTAACATTAAGTTTTAAATCGTATTATTGCTCTTTATATAACCCCATTTAGAAGTGGATTAACTCAAAACCCGTTCTTAGTGGATCTGTCTTGAGCAAGAGACAGATTACAAGATTTCATGTCTGTAGGTCGAATTATTCAAAATATATCAATAACGCTTCCTTACCCCCCCCCCCCATTTTAAGCAGGTCTCTACTCAACGAAATAAACATGTTTTCCCAATTTCAAGCCTGTGTGTCTAATTTCGAAAATTCACTAAGCCCTCCAAATCCACTTGGGAACCGATGTCTGAATACCAAAATCAACAGATCTCTACTCTCAATAAAAGAAACGTCAAATTTTAATTCTGTAGGTCTAATATTTCAAAAATAGAATTTTTATCTATAATTGCTCCTTAACCCCATTTAGGAGTGGATTAATTCAAAACCCATTCTGAGCGGATTTCTGTCGAGTAAGAGAAAGATTACAAGATTGATTTCATGTCTGTAGGTCGAATTATTCAAAATATATCAATAACGCTTCCTTACCCCCCTCCCTCCCCCCATGGAAGTCGATTTTCTCAATAACCTTTCTTATCGGATCTCTACTCAATGAATGAAACATTTTTACCAAATTTCAAGTCTAGGTCTAACAGTTCCGGAGTTCTTGTGATCAGTGAGTGTGTGGATCGCTTTTCTTCTTTGCACATACTATATAAATTTAAAACTTTTTATAATAAATTGGTAGCAAAATTAGTACAAATGCTCTAACACAGTCTTTTTCCCCTTCATAAATCATTTAGATAAATATTTTAATATGTTACTTCATTTCTATATTTGTATTCAGCATCTGGCAACGTTAATTTGTTGAAAAGTTAATGTAAAATAAAAGCAAATGCTAAATATTTCTTATATTCGTTCATATAAATAATTTAGTTCAATGTTTCAGTATGTTGTTTTATTTCAATATTTGTATTCGGTATCTGATAGCACTATATATATAATTTGTGTTTTATATTACCGAGTATTTGTGTCTTATATTATCGTGTATTTGTGTCGTACATTATCGTTTGTGTTTTATATTGTCGTATATTTTTTATCTATATCGTCGTTTATTCTTGTTGTTCTTAGCGCATGGCTGTATTCTATTTGTTCGTGAGATGAGGATTGCTTGTCATCCGTCCTTGACGTAGATATTTCTTGGTATTTCTTTTCTTAGAAATATTATTTGGTAGTCTTTGGAGTTATTCGACCTTAAAAATTTATATATAATGCAATAGTAGAAGTCAGCAGTATTTATCCCTCTTACAGGATTCAGACAGTAGTGATTTACAAGACCTATTTCTTTTTTCTATTAATTAAAATTGGTTCTGAAAGACATATAATTTTTATCGCTTATTATTAGATCTTACCAATTGATTTTACGGTTTATATAAATTAATTTTTACCAATTGTTTTAAGATATCTGACTACGTTCGGAACCGTGATTTTAAAAAAGCACATAAATGGATAATTTTCATGATATTTTGAGTCACTTAGATTAGAATACATGTATAAAATTGTTTGAAGAACATTTTGACAAAACAAATTAGTTAAATACAATATTTCGGCAAAAAATTGACACAGAATAATTTTTTTTCAAAATGTTCTCCTTTTGTGAAAAATGCTTCTATTATAATAATATTTTGCCTGTATATAGCTCAGACCTCTATACAGAGGCTCAAGTATGATTTTTGAAAAATTCACATTATTTTCAGAGTTACAACCCATTGAAATAATTATCGACGTTTTTTTCTTAAAATTGCTCCCCTCTGTTGTCGTAAAATATGGATAAACCCACTTCTAAATTATATATTTCAAATATTCTAGTTGAGCCTCTGTAGAGAGGTCTGAGCTATATACAGAAAAAATACTATTATAATAGAAGCATTTTTCACAAAAGGAGAACATTTTGAAAAAAAATTATTCTAAGTCAATTTTTTGCCAAAATATTGTATTTAAATAATTTTTTTTTGTCAAAAAACATGTGTATAATTTGTATCCATGTGGAATAATGTCCTAAATATCATGAAAATTATCCTTTTATGCGCTTTTGCAAAGTCACGGTTCCGAACGTAGTCGGATACCTTAAGCCTATGTTAAGTTTTTAAGAAAAATTTAAAAAACGCAAAAGAGAGTGTATATATTAGGAGTTAAAAGAAAATTAAAATTAAAGATACATTGGAAATATAACTTCTTTTACAAGGGAGGCATTTTGATCGATTTTAGCAATAATGAAAACTTATATGATTAGAAAAACCTACTACAAGCATGATATTTATTTATTTATTATTTTAGTTGACGTGTTTTAAGACAAAAATATTTTACGTAATTATTTTTTTACAAATTTACCCCTTTTTCTCTCTCTTTCTCCACGCACACACACAGTGGGATACTTTCCTGCCACCTCCCGTCTGTGAGGTTATATCATGATCTTTCACCTAGTTAAGAATAATCCCTCATATATACGGGACAATTATAATTAAAGTTAGTTTTTGAAAACATTCCAAGAAACGTTTGATCAGAATAACATGATATTAAATTTGAATAAATGAATAGCAATATTTTGTTGGACAAGAGAAAAAGAAGTAGTTCAAAATCGATCAATAGAAGGTCCTATTTTCATATCATAAGATACAAACTAAAATATATGACCTGCACACAGGACACTGCAACTAAAAAAAGTTTATTGAAGGAACCGACTCTGCTTTAGAAATTTTTTTAAGAATAGTGACTGTGTTATATGTGCATTAAAGAAACTTCGGGCATTAAAAGACTTTGATTTGATGTCTGCAAACGATCTAAAGAAGATGATTGATAATTTGAAAAAGACTGATTTATTTGACGTGAAATTTAGCAGGGGAAGGAAAGGATTTGCTGCGACTTCAGCGTAACAAGGGACTTCAACATCACAAGAAGTGTCACGGAACACATTTGGGAACGTGAAGTGATTAGGGAATTGGCAGAAATATAAGCATACCTTTCAGTATGGTTCATAAAATTTTACGAAATATTCTGCAATGCTATCCTTACAAAACTACGCATGTTCAAGAGTTGGTGCCCGCGGATCTAGCAAAAGGAAAACATTTCACGCTGCAATTTCTTGCTCGGAAGGAAGAAGAAAATGCATGATCGTGAAAAATGTTTTGGATAAGCTCATTTTTATCTCCAAGGTTCTGTGAATACACAAAATTGTAAAGTATGGGCGAAAAAGAATCCGCTCCAAATGCGGCCTTCATTCCTAAAAGGTCGCTGTTTGGTGTGGGTTACCGCTGCATTTATCGTTAGATCTTTCATTTTCTAGGTGACAAATCCTTCATTTCATGAAAACTATACAGTCTCTGAGAAATGTTATGAATCATTTTTGTGCAACCAGCTCATTCTAGAACTGCACCAGCTTTAATGTATGGGAAGCGCAATTTTTAACCCCTTCAGGACCAGCGGAAGGAGAAAGAAGCGCTTCCCCAGGCCCGTACGTTCGGAGAGGATACGCGCGTACGGGACTGGTCGAATTTCTCTGCTACGCCTAATTTCATTTTAAAAATTCATATAAAGTGTTAAATGCAATCAAATACGCTAGAACTTACTATTTACTATCATTGATAATATCTGAACATAGAGTACAAAATTTTTCGCTAAATTTAAAAAAAAAAAAAAAAATTGCGAATTTTAAATAAAATGTTTTCATTTCAATAAAAAAGAAAATTACATACACTTTCGAAAAAAAATTGGCAAAAATCCCATACATTTGCATGCGAATATATAAAATGTTAGACAACTAAGCCAACTTATTCAAAATATAAACAGAAATCCATAGAGCAATAGATCCCGAGCCCTTAAATATCCTATTGTCTGGAAAAATCTAAACATGGGCAGTTGTTTATATTCATAAATATCTCGGATCTAATTAAAAGAAAAAAAACACGGAGCCGAAAGCACATATTGAAGCTCAAAGTTTTATGAAACATTATTCGAAAAAAAAAGGTTTTTAACCGACATCTAATGCTTGTAAAAATTAATATAAAAATGTTAATAACACTCTGATCACACACAGGTGTGATCAAGGGCCTACGAGCAGGGAAAGCTCAATCCCATACATCATATCGTGTGGCCGTGGAGGGAGAAACGCGTGATCACGTATATGTGATCATAGTCCTGAACGGGTTAAGCAAGAATAGACTTCACCGCTTATTGCAGCTCTAGTGAAATAACTATTAAGTTTTCGTTTTGGAAATGGCAAAGTTCCCCTTTCCCAACATCTTTGCCGCCATGATCATCAGATCTGAACCCTTGTGATTTTTGGCAACGGAGTGATCTAGAAATGTTACGTATAGCAGTCCTATTAGGAACTTAGGTGAATTTAAAAAAAAGTATTATGCAACCAATTCACAACATCACGCCTGATATATTTCGATTTGTTGTCGGTAGAACATGCAGTTTTGCGCTTGCAGCTTATAGGGACAAAATGTGTTCAGCAGACACGTCAAACACATATAATATTACGGGCCACAAGTTCTATTTTGTATTAAGTTGAGGGCCGCATGTTTTTAATATGTTCAAAAAATTAATAAATATATTCGAAATAAATGTGCACATTTTGTTTAATAATAGCAAAATAGAGTATAATTAAAGAAAATTTTATTGATATTATTTTTATTCCATATTATTTTTATTTCCATATTGTTTTTATTTTGCGTTGCTTTTATGTTTTATTATATATTAATCGGGCCACAAAAATCTACATGCCGCGAATTTAACATCCCTGGTATACAGCTTATTGAATATTTCTTAAGCAAGTCTTAGCAGCAAATTTACCACTTCTTCATAGTGTGCGTGCGTGTGTGTGTGTGTGTGTGTGTGTGTGTGTGTGTGTGTGTGTGTGTGTGTGTGTGTGTGGGGTGTGTGTGTGTGTGTGTGTGTGTGTGTGTGTGTGTGTGTGTGTGTGTGTGTGTGTGTGTGTGTGTGTGTGTGTGTGTGTGTGTGTGTGTGTGTGTGTGTGTGTGTGTGTGTGTGTGTGTGTGTGTGTGTGTGTGATTTCTCATGAATCTTAAGTGATGGGGTTCATTTCCATCTTTGGTCTCGCTAAAAAAAATTTTCAATAGTCGGCAAAAAAATTTAATACTTATTTTTACTAACATTTCAAAACTTAATAGTCTTAATTTTCTATCTGTATCTAGATAAAGAAAATAAAATGAAGTTAATTTTTAACTGACCCACACACACACACAACAACAGCAATAAAAAATCTATACTTTAAAAGAGGACTAATTTTTCCCTTAAGAAATTTTTATTGAAGGAAAAATATGATTCGCTCTTAATAAATCACTTATTCAAAGTTATAATAATTAAATTAAATGAAAAAAAAAGTAAAAGGGGCAGAACCCTTCCCTCTCAATTTTCTTTCATTTCATGAAATACTCTATAACACCCTCACTAATTTAAAAATCCCTCAAATGCAAATTACTGATTTTCTTTACTGCGTTTTTATTTTAATTAACTTTTGAAAAACAACAAGTTATATTGAATGGAATAATTGTACAAGAAAAGTTTATCAGTGCAGATTTTTTACTACACGTCAGAGTTAAATTTGATTAACGTTAAAATATGAATAAAAAGGAATGCTATGAGTTTGTTTCGATGAAAAAATAACGTCTTAAAGGAATAATCAATTGAAGAAACAATTACTTTTACTGAATATTTAATCAGTTTTCCCCAGACCAGCTATGTACGGTTATAAGAAAAAATGAATAAAAATAAGATTAAGGTAAAAATTCTGTCTTATACATAGATAATTTATATTTTGATCCATCAAAATGACATATATAATTAATGATTGTGAAAAATTATATAAAAATGCCATAAGTTAAAAATTTATATAAGATGTCGGTAAATTTGTTTATAAATGATTGACATTACATGTAAGTATTCACCCCTCCCCCTTTCTTAATTTTTATAAATATTTTGTCATTTATATTAATACTATTTTAATTTTTCTTAAATCTTTTTCGAGCTGTTGCTCCCGTTTCTTGTATGCTGGGTTAGTTCTAAATATATTTATTAGCATCATATGTGTTAGACTTGTACGCCAAACTCTCTTTTTTTTTTATTCATTCGATACGCTCCTTAGAAAAATCTGCAAATTAGTAATAATAAAACTCATGTTACATATTTATGAAACAAAAATAATTCATTTTTATAATGAAAAAAATTTTAATTAGTATACAGTGAAAATTCAGTCGATAAGTACATACAACATATAAAAATTCAAATTGAAATTCGTAATAAAATTAATAAATGGTAACTATTCATCGCTACCTGATAACAAGCGTGCAGGTTTATTACGAACTGGATCAAAAAAGCTATCATCAGTAGATGATGTGTCCGATATGTCTTAGCACAGGAATGGCGAACCTTTATGGATCAACGTGTCATTTTTTCTAAAGAAGTGTTTAATGAGGTATAGACGTGTCGTCAAATAATTTTTACTTGTGATTATTATTGGGAAAATAATAAAACTACAAACGCTAACAACACAAAACTCTTTATTTATTACGAAAAAATACCTTTTGTACTGAATAGTTATAAATATTTTAGTTATGCGTGTAATTGAAATTAAAGAGTAAACATTAGTGGGACTTGTGTTGTTGCAGATTGGGTGTGTGGATGACAAATAACTTATATTAGGATTTTAAGATGTTATTTTTAGTAGAATGCATGCTTGAGTCATCTGCCAAACGGTTTCTAAGCAATTAATTATTTTTGCTGAGGTTCACTTTGTTGACAAGAGGATTTGTGATTTGTTGCAAAATGCCGTTCTACAGACGATGTTCTGCCTACCACACTGTTTCAAAACATAAAACACACATTGCTTTGTCGCCTTTACTAAAGAGGCCATATTTCTAGATTCACCAAATTTGAAATTCTCTGTTACACTTACTATCTTGCATTTGTTGTTCTTTTGCTGAACTAGCCGTGTTAAATAACAATGAAAAATCGTAAATATAACACAAATAAACTTTAAAAAACAGTGTCAATGAAATTGACTATGCTATACAAAGACAAACTTTGCATCATAAGCAATTGTAGTCCACGACGTAACTAAGGCAAGACAACAATAAACGAGTGTGCTTCCCGCCGCCCCGCGATCGATCAATTAAGTTTGTTCGTAATACTTTTCAGTGAACTTTGTTATCTTGAAATAAAATTTTAAAACATTTTGATCGCTGGCTTTTGGTTTCTCAAGTTGTTTGTATTATCTGTTGATAACTCAACAGATAATTTAAACATACCTAAAATAATTGATATCTTGCCATATACAAAACTTAGGGTTACGTTGAAATTTTAATGTGTGCTCTATGTCAGGATCATGAGTAGTAAAATGTTGTTCCAGACATATAATAAATTTCAAGCCTCCTTGAATTAAATCAGCTGTTAACAGCTGAACTTCACAAATACCACTTCTTCATTATCTATTTTTTTATTATCATAAACTCCCAAATTCGCTCAATTAGTCCTTCTCCAAAGGACACGAATTCCCAAATATTTTCGGAATTCCTGTTAGAAAAAAAAATTCGTCTAAAAAAAAATTACTAAGTTCGTACACCGTGTTATTTCAAAATCGTTTAAGAAAAGACATTGTAAAAAATAGTTTGGTGTATATTCTATTTTAGTGATTCGTATATACTATTGCTCTTATTGCTACTGCTCAAGGAACTTTGTGATTAGTGTGCATGTACTGTAAGTAATGTATATGGTAAATATTTAATAGTCTTAAATATTTGGACGGATCTTTCCCCTTTCTAGGAAAAGGTGAACATTTTCAGAACTGAAACTGTATCTGAACATTTTCTGTCACAATCTTCAAGATCCTTGATCGGAAAAAAAAATATAGGAAAAAGATATTCATTCTTTTCAAAAGACAAAAATTATTGTATAAAAGTTTGTGTAAGCTAACTGTAAATGTGGCTCAAACGGAAAAAAAGAAGAAACATTTAAAAAAAAAAAGAATTTTTTATAAAAAGAAACCAATGAAAAAATATAGAAATCCATCAAATTTTTCAAAAAAGTTTTATATTCTGACGAAATTTAATTTTACTGAATCTCAAAGAAATGTTTTTCCACATTTAAAAAAAATTCTAATATCAATCTATTATAAAATTTTACAAAATAATACCATGTTAGGCTAGTTAATTTTAACATCCATAATGGATTAAAGTCATGGAACGTCACAATCACATGATAACTGCAATCACGTTTCCAATCAATCAGCTCATGCGCTTCTCTGTTGCCTACTTTTGCTTTTTAAATAAAATTTAGTTTAAAAAGTACATATTTGTCAACAATAATAATGCACATAGGTAAGCAAAATCAACTTGATTTTAAATCATTGATTTTTTTTTTAATTTGAAAAAGCTTTAATCTCAATACTTGGACATTTTTACCCAATTATCAAAACGGAAACTTTATCGAATTGTTATAAATGTGAATAACAAGTACAAGTCTAATATCACTTTTTGAATTCAATGGAGAACACGTGATTGGATTTATCACGTGACAGTCATGAATTTTGCCCATTAGTCTTAACAAATAAACTAATCATATTTTACTAAACATTCATATGGCACACTCGTCTTAAAACCAATACTAAAAGTGAAAAAAACATTTCTTTTTCAGAAATCTTTTTTTTTATTTTACGTTTTACTTTCTTTTTCTAAAAAAAAATTTTACTAATAACAACTTAAACACCTTAAAAGTATTCCACAAATTCGAAGTTTCTCTCATTTCGATTATAAGCAACTAGCCGTTACCCTCCCATTTCGCTGCGTATTTCATAATGGAGTATGAGTATATACTGTAAATATGTTGTGTAAATATATGTGAATTATTGATATTTAAGTCCTAAAACTAAGCATTCACTTGTATTAAAAAGCATTCTTAAAGCTTTCACCTCTTGATGTAAAAAAAACACAAGTCTTCTAAATAATTATTTCTGAAACTGAATTATAATTATCTTTTACGCTTCTTTAACCCGTTCCCCAAAAGTGGACTTTCACAAAACCCATTCTTAGTGTATCTCTACTCAACAAAGTAAACATGCATGCCAAATTTAAAGTCTAAACCTAAGTGTTCAAAAACGGAATTTTTTTTTATCAATAAGCCCTATAAACTCCTTTGAGAGTCAATTTCCGTAAGTTCCGTTCTTAAACTTAACTCAATGGCGCAATAGCCCATGAGGGCCAAGATCTACAGTGCCCAGCTCAGTATACGCGACCTTGAGCCCTGAAGTGTATGAGCAGATGTTAAGGTCAAGTGGTCAGTCTGACGTGAAACTCTCAGTGTTAAGTTCCCAAGCAAACTTGGTACTCATTTATCGACCCACTGAAGGGATGAAAGGCTGAGTCAAACTTGCCCAGCCAGAGATTCTTACCTCGGACCTGTGATGTGGAAACGCGATGCTCTAACCATTCAGCCGTTCAGCTTCAGTTCCGTTCTTACCAGATTTAAATTCAAGGAACAAAACATGCATACCAAATTTCGTTCCTGCAGATTTAATAGTTCAAAAACGGAAATGTTTTTTTATCAATACGCAACCATTAATTCTACGCTCTCCCCCATAGGAGTCGAATTTGGTAAAATTCGTTTTTGCGTATTTCTATTTAACAAAAGAAACTTGCTTACCCAATTTTAAGTACGTGGGCATCTAACAGCTCAAAAACAAGAATGTTTATCTATAACACTCCTCCCCCTTTAGGGAAACGATTTTGGCAAAACCCATTCTTAGAGGAACACTAGTACTCGAAAGGAACATACGTACCAAATTTCAAGTCTGTAGGTCTAATAATTCAACGATGGGAATATATTTATTTCCAACGCACCTTAACTCCTCGCAACCCCCATCCCCCTTAAGAGTTAATTTTCTCAAAACCTGTGTTGTAGCGGATCTTTACTTCATGAAAAGAACCTATCTACCAAATTTCAAGTCTGTAGGACTAACGGTTCAAAAACGGGAATATATTTATCTCCAACTCCCCTAACGCCTCGCAACAATCATTTGGATTCTATTTTCGCAAAACTTCTTTTGTAGTGAATTTTTACTTCACTAAAAGAGTCCCAAATGCCAAATTTCAAGTCTGTAGGTCTAACAGTTCAAAATCAGGAATATTTATCTATACCGCCCCTTAACCCCATCGCAACCCCCTTTGGTGGTCGATTTTCGCAAAACCAGTTTTTAGCGATCTCTACTCTATAAAAGGGACATGCCTGACAATTTTAAAGTTTGTACATCTAATAGTTCTTTAGTGAATTGAGGCGCTTTCCCCCTTTACATATACAGATAATGTACCTTAAGACCCTGCGAATAAGTACTATTGTATGTACCTCTTTTTTAAAGAGTTAGAAGTAATTTTACCCTCTTCATCTGTGCATAAAATATTAAAACTCACAAAAACATTCCAAAACTAATTGTTCTTTTACTTCTACCTAATTAAAATTCTTATTCTATAAAAGAAGTTCTCTTCAAATTGTGAACTTTATACAACTTAAAAAATCGTTTGGCTTCTCTGAAAGTATCGCATAAAAAACTACGCGTTATCGTTTGTCGAAATCTCTGCCGTCGCCGACCTTTTAAAAGCCTCCTCCCTCTTAAAACACTTTCAAACCATTGAAAGGGAAGTAAAATGGGGCTGTTAGACGTTCTATAAATTCTATACGACGTGGCCTGAGCTCATAAATAACAGTCTTACTGGGTAATTCCAGAGAAAATTGAGGAAACTCTTTAGTGCAGATTGAAAAAAAAATGTACATACAGATTTCTACCGAAGTCCTGTAACATTATATAATAGGTTCGGATGATTGTGCACTTTTCTTAAGTCCATCATATTTGAATATGCAATATATATGAATAAACTGCACCAGAACTTCAATTTTTTCAATTCCTACACTCTATTAGCTCACACTCTCTATATATTTATTTATTTATTTATCTTGGTGGAACTTTCAATCGTTAATAAAAAGCACTTTAAAGCGCTCAATTGAGCTGAAATTTGATATACATCATTATTTTGGATGACAATACAATAATTTAGTTATAAATAATAAAAATTAATTGATTAAAACTTATTATTTAAAGAATTACAAATACACACACACACAGCCACATTGGCGACTTAGCGACCCTTTTGGTGACTTGTGTCGAAAAGGGTTTTTTCTCACGTTTTAAAGCATTCAGTTGAACTGAAATTTTATGTACTCGATTGTTTTGGATGACAATACGATACTTTAATGATAATTAATAAAAATTAATGACCACTTAATGTTGTGATTCTGTCCTATGTATATACATATTTATATGAATTGTAACTCTTTAATAAAAAGTAGCTAAAATAAAATTTTTCGTTGTTGATCTAAGTAAGAATTGACTTAAAAAAAATTTATATTACTTGTTTTAATTCCCGTTGTACCCACAAATGGGGTATAGTAAATGTATTATATCCTAGGGGTCGCGGTACATGAATAGTCATGGTCACAAACTCATGGCCGGTATTGTTTTTATCAAAGCGGGGATTGCTGTCTATGAGCCTTTAAAAACCCGTCCTGTAGAAAAGATTAAATTTAAAAAAGCTCAAAATCCTCACATTAGCGTTGTGAGAAAGTTTAGATATTGGCGTACCAACTTAGGTGTCGTCTTCACCACTTGTCCGTCGTTCAAATTTGCGAGGTCCTTCACCATAATCACACGTGTAATTTCAGTGTGCGACGTTAATAAATAATTAATGTTACATCTAGGGGACTTTCGCTCACCAATTACGATGTGTTGCAATTTTTCAATACTCTCAGTTGGTCTCGTAATTTTGAGCAGTGATCAGATGACATGAGCTGGTAGCCCTTTGTAGGAACTTAACTGAAGACTGATTTAATATATTTGCATGAGCTTCCTCTCTACCTACATGATAAATCATTAATGGAACAGAATTCAAAAGCGTGGCTTGATGCCATAAGTATTTGGCTACGTGGAGGCCAAACAATTGACTTTAAGGACAAGGATCTGGGGATAATCACGAAAACTTTCCTCACGAAACCATTCTAGAACTTTGGGGCTCGGCTGAATTTAGTTTGTAATTCCCCTTAACGTTTCTCAATAACTCTTAAGGATTACGCCAATCAAACTTAAAATCTCACAAAATTTCTAAGTTTGTGATTAAGTATCGTGTTGTAGAAGCTCCAGATTAAAAACTGTAATATCATACTCAGAAATAAATTGCTTAAATTAATAAAAGGCTATTAATGTGTGATAAACATAAAATGTTGATAAACTGTTGGTCATTAAAATTACAATACCAGGAAGGAAAGCAAATATAAAAACTGGATTGTTCATAAACAACACTGAAAGAAGAAAGCATCGTTAAATTTGCAGGCAATTTGGGGATATAAGGTCTTGGAATTACAAGACACAGCTGCCACTTAAGGCAACTAAAATGGCTCGAACCCGGTTAAGCACGGAATTGAACTGGATCTTCGATGATAGATACGAGAAAGTCATTCCATGCTACTTCAAGTCTATACCCTACTTCAACTATTGCTTGGGGTGATGAGCAGTGGTAGCCCAGTCTCTGTACAACTCATGACCAGATGTTTTCCAGAGTGAGAAATCTGGAGAACGTGCTATTCAAAACACAACAGTCGAACACAACACCCTCAGCTTCTAAATAGATCCCAATATGACGATCTTGCGTTATTTTTTTTTTGACAGATGAAATCTCCGTAGCTTCAAAGATAAAGCACAGTCATCGGCTTTAAGACCTGAGAAATGTAATGATAGCTGTTCAGATTACCAACGATAGAAACAAGAGGGGCTCGTTTCATGTACTTAATGATTGTCTTACAGAGTTCAGGGCCAGTAAGACGTGAATTCTCTTTGATATTTCCATAAGAAAAATACGTCCATCTTGATGGTTCATGCAGATCTTGGACTCCCACAGTTGAAATAATTGAAAAGACAACATGGTACCACTTCTATAACCAGATTTGTCGTTTGGCTAATCATTGTTGCTGTACGTATTTATGATGTAGAGCCAAAAGAAGCCATTGTAAAGGATGCCGTGCAGGTATTACCTTCTACTCCAGATGTAGTTACATTGACCGTGTACTTGACATGCTGCAAAAAAAACCCCAATTCCTGACTCATGGTACATGATGTGGATGAACGATACTGCAAGGCCGACCTTATGACACGTCTGTCCTCTTGAGTGTAAGCCGTGGTAGGCCTTTGAGACATGCATGGAGTTCAATGTGACTCCCCTGAACCCATCGATTCCATACTCGCATGCCAGTTGTTGCATTCCAACCAATACTAGCTAAAAGGATGCATTACAAAGACATAATTTTAGTGTTATGCTATGTACGGAATAAAAGGGCGATTTAAGAAATACAAAGCATAGAGAATTCTGTGCATTGTTCAATCCTCAAATATGCCAAGACAAAAGACAAATTAGGAATCTTAAAAGTCTAATTTACCGCTCATCCGTATCAAAAAAAAAAAAGCACAGGCTCACAGCTCTGACTCTTGACATTGAATATTTATTTTTTGAGACATGCTCCCAATGAGAAGTTTAAGTCGTAATAATATACAACAATGTGTAATCGAAATTAAACGAAAGCTTTAAGGAACCTTCGAAATTAAAGAAAGCTCTCTAGAATTAATACAAAGTCGAATTATATATATGCCAGCTATTATAACATGATAAATCAAAGCAGACAATAAATAAAATAAGTACCAGTTATTTAAATTAAAACAAATGTCAATTTATATTAAATCAAATGATAATAATTTAGTTAAATATATATAATTAAAGCAAACGAAAATTTACCAAATGATTAAAATGAATATACTACAGTTATTTAAGGTATCCGACTACGTTCGGAACCGTGATTTTGCAAAAGCGTGTAAATGGATAATATTTATGATATTTAGTGTCACTTAGATTAGATTACATGTATAAAATTGTTTTAAGGACATTATGACAAAAAAATTATTTAAATACAATATTTTGGCAAAAAATTAACTTAGAATAACCTTTTTTCAAAATGTTCTCCTTTTGTGGAAAATGCTTCTATTATAATAATATTTTGCCTGTATATAGCTCAGACCTCTGTACAGAGGCTCAACTAGAATTTTTGAAATATATTAGAAGTGGATTTATCCATGTTTTACAACACAGGGGAGCAATTTTAAGAAAAAAACGCTGATAATTATTTCATTTGGTAACAACTCTGAAAATAATGTGAATTTTTCAAAAATGTTAGTTCAGACTCTCTGGAGAAGTCTTTACTTTATATAAGCGCGCGCGCGAAATATTATTATTTTAGAAGCATTCTTTATAATAGGAGAACATTTTGAAAAAAGATTATTCTAAGTTCATTTTCTGCCAAAATATTGTATTTAAATAAATTTTTTTTGTCAAAATATAACCTTAAAACAATTTTATACATGTATTCTAATCTACGTGACACTAAATATCATGATAATTATCCATTTATGCGCTTTTTTAAAATCACGGTTCCGAACGTAGTCGGATACCTTAAAAACATACTTTCAGTTAGAACTTCCGTACTTCTACTATTCATTTAAAGTAAAACATCCGATTAAGGTCAATACTGAAAAAAAATTCTGAATCTCGTTGGTGACCGCTGTAGCTAAGCGGTCATCTAATGAGCGGCATGGTTCCTGTCGAGTCATAGGGTCGAGTCCTGATGCCACTAAACACCCACTCATCCTAATGCAACTTATGTCAGTTGGTGTGCAAATTCCAAAAGATGGTGCGGTGGGGAAGAATGAAGAGTGGGGTACCAGCTCGTCGTCTTTGTCACTTGAACTCGATTCAAAATTAGGAGATCCATCGTCAACACCTCTTGCTTAGCTTCAAAATACAACGTTGTAAACTAATCAATCAATTTGGAAAGGAATTATATGGAAAATTAAAATAAATTATAGAAGATGCGTCAAATTTTGGGATTTTTGTTTTACTTCCAGATTTTATTCTGGAAACTTTCTGTCTCTTGATATGTCTCATGATAGTAATTTAGAGAGGAGAGGCAGCTCAAATGTCGTGCGCAACATTTGACCACGGTTAAAAATTGCGAAATCCGCCGTTAATAGTGCTCGTGTTGTTTCAGAATGCAACGTAAGTAAAAATAAAATCAAAGCAGTTGTAGAAATTTTTTAATTCTTGGCTATTTATTTTTAAAATCAACAAAAAACACTCTCAACTTGCACCCATATGTTATTTTAAACCTTAGAAAATCTTCCAGTTCTACAAGGAGAAATTTTCTTAGATCAAACTAATGTTTTCTTGATGTTTTAGAAGGTCAGTACGATTTCTATCACTGGAAAGCTAGTTTTATTATACTAATTATTATTTCTTCGTAAATAAAGCTTATGTGATATCCAGGTTTTCAATACATAATTAAATAAATATGTGTATATCGGGTATGTTCTCATGGGGATATTTCAGTAGAGGAAGTATACTTCCATTTTTAAAGTTCTTCACACATCCCTTTCAAATCATTTATGTAGTTCTAAAAGGTATGTCATATGAGAACCTCTGAAGTAATATAATACTTGGGTTTAAATATACATCTCTTCCCACTCATTACTTCTCTCTTTTCAATCCAATTCACCACTCTTAGCCTCCAGACGCAGACAAGTTTTAAGTTTCAATCTACGTCCCTCAAACCCACACACTCTGAAAATTATTTGACATCCTTAAGTGCTCGTTTGCTTGCTGAAAAAAGAACAAAAAAAATACATTCGAGATAGATCCACCCCCACGAAGCAAACGATATTCAGAAAAGGTCGTCCCTTAAGATTAAATCATTGAGCATCCCTTTTTAGATTGCTTTCCATAAAAAGAACAATAGTCGCTATAAAAACAATAAAAGAAGAACACATACACACACCTCCACCCCGTCCTTAAACTTCGGTCGGGACGCCCCACCCCTCGCCCCCGCAAGAAGGCAAACTTTGAGGAGGGCTGCGCCTGCGCCCGAGCCCAAACACACGCCCATTGGTTGGGTGTTGCAGCCCCTGCTCCATATAAAAGCTAGGGCGCGATGCCAATCTCTCTCGCAAAAAGTTTCAGTTTTCTGTCGCTTCTATCTTCAGCAGACGATCTTCACCGTCTCAAGCGCCGAACGTCGAACACCCCTCGACACAGCCTTCTTCTTTTCTTCTAAAAGTAAGTCCCTTACATTTTACATGATATTGAAACGAAATATTAGTGAGATAGAAAATTGAAAAATCGCTTTAAAATTGATTCGCACTGATCGAAGCTCATTATTGAGTGAATTCTTATTGAAATCTGTAAAACATGACGTATAGTTTTGTAAATATATATTGAATTTTTTTTTTAACTCTAGAATTTCGTACAAATATGTTTCCATGTTACTTTATATATATAATCGACATAAATATATTTTTTTAAATATGAAATAAATATAGATAATATTTTAGTTGGTAATAAAGATAGAAGTATTGCGGTGAGAGCGATAGGTAAATAATTTGTTTCTCAACTGCTATACTAAAACCACACACAAAAAAAAATTACTGGTAAATAAAAGAAAAATAAATGAAAAAAATGGAATTAAATTAACTAAACAGGCTTACTTGAGTAAAAAAAGTGTATTTGAAAAAAATAACGTTTTATCAATATCGTAATACTCTAATGCCATTTTTTTAAATATATTTTATCTGAAATCACGTACGACCTTATCATGATATCCTAAAAACCGAGTCCTATATTTAAAGAAAAAACAAGACAATTAAAATTTTTAAAAAATTCTATATTTTTACATTTTGTCAGATCACGAAATTAATGTTTTTCTAACATACTTTAGATACCGAATCATACCGCAAAAAGTAATTAAAATCTCACTTTTTCAAAATACGTTTTGGACGTATTGAAGCCTTTTTAAGATGTTTGAATCAAGAGAAGTAAAAAAATTATATTGAATTTACTTGTCAAATATGATCTAAAGAGTATAAGACAAAAAAATTTTAAGTTAAAGTTCATAAATTTATAATCACATGAAGGAATAAGTACAAACAATTTAACAAATAATTAGATAAGATTTTAAGTATCAACATTTTTTTTCTATAATTTTAAAAAAGAATGATTTTCCAAAATATGCGGATCTTCCTTCATATATAAAATATCTGGTATTCAATATAAGCAGAGAGAGAGTGAACATAGTTAAGAACCTATTTATAAAACTTTGAAATATATATTTTACATATAATATGTTAAATAATGATCTATGTTTCATAAGAGACTTTAAAAAGTGCGTTGTTCTTTCGTCTTTGATCTCCCAGAAACACTTTATAAGTACTAAAACATAAATTAACCTTTAAATATATATTAAAAATTTACTTACAAAAAAATTTTTTTATTTAAATATTTTCCTTTATACGACCATATTTTTTTTTATTTTCTCTAGTTTCAAATTCCATTATATCAGACTTTAATTAAAATTTGAGCTTGTTTTTTTTTTTTTTTTTTTTTTTTTTGTAAGTTATTACACTCGCAAATGTTTTTTAATTTTACTTAAAATTAACTAATTAATGTCTTTTATTAAGCACAAAAATTACTTCTAGTCATAATTATTTAAAAACAAGAAAAATAGCAGTAATCAAACATTTTGATCAAAATTTTCATAATAAGCCATTAAATGAAGATAATTAAATTTGGCAACTGTAATCTTTAAATACTGGATTTGTATAATTAATTCAGAGTACTGTAGTAGCAAATTACTTCAACGTCGAGAATCTGTGTATCCACACAATAACGGTCTAAAATGATTTAAAAATTTAGTCGCATTTATATAACGTTTACCGCTATTTTATATAACATTTTTCCCTCTCTCTATATATAATTAATAACATCACTTTAATTAACTTAAATTTTTTGCATTACTTACATTTAATGATTCGTCTTTATTTTCAAGAAATATTCTTCCTTGTCTCAATTTCTTGTTTACGTTATTCTATGTTCATCGCTCTCTCATTCCGTGCTGCTCTCAAGTAAACTGTAAAATAAACATGGTTTATTCTGTCATTGTGTTCTTCTTTTTCACTGTGATATAAAAATTATATTATAATAATCTTAAAAACACTTGAAAATTCAATATATCATTTCATTATTAAAAATAATCATAAATTCCTATGATTAGCAAAATGCTTGGGAAAATGTTAGATATAACATTTTGTAACCAGTACAAAAAATGAAAAAGTTATGTACTTAATAGGCAAATTCAGAGTATCATTGTGAATTTTCCTAAAAACAAATATTAATAATTCCATTAATCCGTTACATTTACCTGTTTTGTTTGATATTACTCATCTCGAATTTCAAAAAGTAATTCAAATTTTCATGCTAGCTAAAACCATTCTATTTCGTTTTCAAACTCTTTCTAGTACATAACACTTCAACGAGCATTTTCATTCAGACACAATTTATTATTTAATTACGGATCTAATGGCAATTTGTTTTAAAGTAAAATTTTCAGTTTCACATTAAAAATAGCAATACTGCCTTCAACTTCGAGAATTCTACACTTAACCCCTTAACCTATCAATTTTTTACCCAAATGTTTTTTTTTAAAGGCACATTTTTTATTGTATATACTTAAACATCATACTTGATAGAATAAGAAAACGGAAGAATTTTATTTAAATTTTAAATATTAAAGTTTTTACACCATTTTTTTATTTTAAAATTGTGGAACACAAAAACTCTTTAATGTTTGCTTTTTGTTAGTACACTCTATATTAATCGGGAGAATTTTTCATATATCTTTGAAAAATTTTTACGTAAATACTTTCTCAAACGGTGTATCCCCCTGAAGAATGACCCAAATAACCAGCAGATAGCTCTGAATCTGTATCCAAATTTAATTCATCCTTTCACAAAAAGTGTTTTTGCTGTTTGTGTTACCCATAATTCCAAAAATCATCGGTCTGAGTATAAAAGTATTGCCTTCAGTAGAACACAGGTTTAAGAATCTAAGTTCTTGTCTTCATCGAGGAAAAGTTCCCGTCTTTATCACAAAGAAAAGGTCAGATGAAAGCGTTTCAGTACCACAGTCAAACTGCATCACCTTTTCAAAACACTAACACTAAATAATAGCACCATAAGAATTAAAAATACACGCAAGTCAAAAGAAGAAAGAAAATATCAGGGCCGTACAGCGTACGGACAAACTGGTTACATCCAATTTTCAGTAGCCCGTACCATGTACGGGCAAACAGGTTAAGAGGTTAATCAAATTTCTGAACAAATCTTAAAAGTTCATCAAGAATATATATAATCTACTGATAGTTAATCCTAGAAAAATCTTGAAACTATCGAGAAGCTCAATAAATTTTAGTGCTGTTTAAATCTAATTAAGCTTTAAGGTTTTAAAAATACCATGTCAGCTTTATTCATTCTTAGAGGTTTTCAGGTATATCAAAACTTCACCAATATTTTCAAACAATGTATAATGTACCTGAAATTTTTCCAGTCTCTTAAAGAGTCGTAGTCCGCTTATGAGAATATATTCCTACGTATTAGATATGCCTTACAACAGTGTTGTCAACTTTTTCAGTTTCATGTACTGATTTAATCGAAGACATTTTTTCCTCTAATTGAAAGACAGAGGTCCTAAAAAAGGGATTGAGCTTCACTTGTATAAAAATGTTTTTAAATTAATATCTTTTATTACATTAAAATATGTATTCAAATGATTGCACGTTTCAATTTCAATGCATGGCATTTGTTACCGAGTGGTCGTGGTTGCGAATTTTGTCCAGTCATTGGTTAGAGGCCTTTAATGTAGGAAATGATGCACGAAGAATCAATCAAATGAAATGTAACGCAATAAACTTTGTGTTGCGATACATTCAATGTGTGGTGGTGAATACCTCGTTCGACCCAACGAGAAATTTTATCCGGATTCGGGCCTTTAAGGCATCCGTCTCGAAGGGGCAAATATGTTAAATTTTTGAGATACAAGTTTACTTGGAAGTAGGTAAATTTTAAACAAATAAATAAAGCTGATAATATACTTAAAAAGAAGTTCACCTCTTATACTTGAAAACAGGAATTTATTTCTATTAAAAACTTGTGTATTCTGTTTCTAATCCATAAGAACTGCAACTAAAGTAAGAGTATAATTTAAGAGGAGTATATATAATTTAATATAGATTAAGAGGAAAGCTACGCATATCATTTAAGAAGGATATAGATATAACTTTCTACAAATTTATTTCTATATTTATATCTATTATATATACTCCAGATTTAATTATTTTATAATTTTACTTATCACAGCCGTACTTTCGTTTTAAGAATTTTGATTTTTTCCCTTGAACTTTATCATTAAATTTACTTAAAAAATTTGGGGTGGGAGGCAAATTCTAGCTAATTATAGTCTAGCTCCAGGCCACACTTAGGTCAGAATTATTGAAAGGAAAAGGCTTTGGACTCTGACCAGACTGGCAATTATAGTGATTTTTCAGAGATGCGCAATCAAACATGAGGTCAGGTCTCTGCGTCCCTTCACTTTTCATTCAGCGAATAAAGTATCATTAGAAATTATCTCTTGTCATATGACATTGAGATTCAAAATTTTAAATAGACCCTAACTAAAAATATACTTGGCAGTAAAATTTCACTTCATTCAAAATTACTTAAAAGACTGTTTTCAATCGCGTTTTGTAATTGTAATATGAAATTAGTTCCCTTCCTCCCTATAAATTCAACAACCAACAGATAGAGCTATAACGATGTTGAGCACACATCGCCTTTTTAAACTTAATGGAGGAAATATTTTGCTTAATTTTTTCAGTATCAATTTTGTGAAGCTATAAAAGTGTATGTCCTTGAAATCCAATAACATAACGTACACCCCCACAACCCCTGCATTGCGGAGGGGGGCAGGGACTCTAGAGGGCCCAAAGCTTTACTGACGCAAATTACGTATTTGGACTTGGGGTCCAAAACCTGAGTTTGCAGGGGGGGGGGGGCTAATATCCTCCGTTACGCCACTGCTGAAATCATTGATCTTAATTACTTCAAAAGAAAAAAAAATATTTAATCTGACTCAGATCCTTTAAGAGAGAAAATTAAACATTAATTTGTTAAGTCAGTAAAGAAGCAATCAAAACAATTCCGTTATATAAATCCAAAACTGTAACTTCAGCACAGCTAGCTATAATATTGCTTTAAAGCTGTCCTCCTCGAATGTTACAGAGCAACATACAAATTTTAAACACTTTTTTCAAAGAAAAAAAAATAATCCAACGTTTACATCATTTTCCAACACTACTATGCATACAGAGCAGCATATTTCAATATACATTTCGGTTCTATTCAAATCACTTCCTTTTACCGACATAAAGCGAGTTCCATAATTCTCCTCTTTCAAACGTAAAATGGAATATTTTGCTTTATAAGCAAAATCTGTAAAATTTAGGTTTAGAGAAAGTTTCTAAATTTTAAGATGAATGATGAATCGATAAATGTATTAAAATATGCGAATTCAGGTGAATGTTAAGATATTTTTTTTCTCTTCCATGTTTGTGAGTCTTGCTTTTTAATTTTTAACGTTAAATATTTTTTTTTTAATTTTCAAAACTATGCTAAAACAGAAATAAATTTCTCTTGCTGTCCATACTGCATTATGTAAAACGCGTATAAGAAAATTAAGCATTCTTTATATGAACCCTTTGATATGTTTTAGTAAATAATACGTAATGAGAAGAATTCAAGGAAGGAACTGAAATAGAATCAAACTATTAAGAATTTGATGATAGTTGCGAGGGCGCCATGTTTTCCTCGAGAACTGTTTGTTCGTTATTTGGACTTTTTCTTGGCATATACTTTTGGATCAAACTCTTTTTCGACTTCGAATTTTTGCATAAGATACCACACTTGGCGAAAATTATTTGCTGAGGTCGCCAATATTTTAATCTTGCACACACACACAACGGAAACATAATCATAGCATATAGTCATGTGTAATCAGAGGCAAGAAAATAAATTCGATAGTTTGACATTCGAAATGCATTGTTTGACTTTTTATTAAAATTCGAACTGATATTAGAGTTTTATCGTAAATTTTGCTGAATTTAGCGTAGCATTTTTTTATAGTGCTGGTTTTTGATCCATCTTTTTAAATGTCTGCGTTCATATTTAATTTTTCTCGTCTAAAGAAGTTGTTTCTCTAACATCCTCTTAAACAAAGACCATAACTGTTTCAACGTATGTGTGTTTGAATAACTATATATGTTCAAATTCACGTTTAGAGATATAGAATGTTGGATTTCATGAAACACTTAAATGTTACTCGATAAAATTAAAACATCTTTCGTCGTTATTATCCTGAGGAAATGAAATAACAACGAAGAGAGAGGAAATTGGGAGGAAACTAGGCAACACCGATTCATTTGTGTTAATAAATACGTTTGATTTTAAGAAAGGAAATTGTTTCCTTTCCCCTCTATTGAACTGTGTATAGGGTAGTCGAATTGAAATACATTAGGATTTGAACAATCTTCAAGGCTACAACAAATTATTATTTATGCTAAGAGTTTTAATAGTTGGACAGAAAAACTACTTAAGTTCAACCCAACGATGCCTTAATGCACGGATGGGAAGTAAATCGATCGCGATCAACCATTGGACCGCCAAGATAATTTGGACCGACCACCTTTACTAAGATCTAAGACGCGAATACTAAAAGAAACATGTTTATGGAACACCGATGCCAGCCGTATGAATAAATTTTTTCTCACACACCGACAGAAGGGGAGAATAAATGTTGATGACCATCTCTTCCCGCGATGGCAAGGGATTGGATATTTAGATATCATAGTACACCCATGCTTTCACGAGTTTGTGTTCTCGTTTTGATGTCATGTGTGGCGGTGTGATATCTTAATACAAGTACCAAACATCACGCGAAGACGATCATTTTGGCGTGGCTGATAAAGTACTTGCGTTCGCAACGGAAGGTACTCGGATTGAATCTTCCTCCTTCAATAGTGACCCTGGTCGGGCAAAGAACCACACGCCTCACGCGCCGCAGTCGTAGCGCCATCTATCCACCGCAAAAGCAACCAAGCCGTCAAACATTGACGCAAATAAGTCGTTACTTCTCAAAACCATCTCACACAAATGACGCAATTCTCAAGCCGTCACGCACGATGACGCAACCCACAAAGTGACGCAACTGCTCACATGCTCGTCACGAATATGGTATCGTTCGTTCGCTTGTTCGCCGAATCACTGGCATGGGGGCTGTGGCGGTGTGATATCTATATAAACTAGTACCAAACATCACGCGATGACGATCGTTTTGGCGTGATAGATAAAGTATTTGCGTACGGAACGGAAGGTATCCAGATTGAATCTTCCTTCCTTCACATGTATCGCGACGGCGCGGGAGTTGGCAGCGAACAAATTTTTAGCTGCATTTAATACGTCCACGCTCGAGGGTCTAGCAGTCTCTCATAGTTGTTCAAGCATTCAACTCGACAATTTTGTGTTACTTACGTTTTTGCAGTAAAAATTATTCATCATATTTTAAAAGAGGACTACGAAGTCAAAAACAAGTGTTAAGAAAAGAGAATATACAATTTTAAAACAGAATGGTTACACTTATGCCATTGTGTGCACCGCAACACCTTAAAAACATTAGAAGTAGTATGTAGCCTGGCAAAGTCCATCCACTCCTGCCTTAGTGCTATTGCTAAATAAAGAGGTATTTTGAACTGAGAGGATACATTTGGTCGCGATACTCGAGTGATAAGGGTTGCAGACTATTGGCTGAAGCTGTTTCTGTCGAGTCGAAGGTTCCAGTCTTCGCACCAATTAATTTCCATCGTACAGAGAAGCTGAAAGCACATTAAATCTGTCGAGGCTTAAAGTATTCATGTTGACGTGGGGTGCCAACTCAGGTACCATTTTCGTCTGTTGAAAATGGTTTTAAACATTACTCTTCGCGATAGATTTTCTCAAAATCCGCTATTAATGTACTTTTACTCTATAGAAGAAACATGCTTACCAAATTTCAAGTTTTAAGTTGAAAAACGGATTTTTTACTTGTAACATACCAAACTTTTCTTGAGGGTCGATTTAAATTTTCTTGAGGGCCAGTTCTTAGTGGATCTCTGCTATCGGACTCCAGACTGGAGGGCCTGGGTTCCATTTCCGATGCCACCAAATTCCCTCCGCGTACACACAGAATACGTACTCGTTAAATCATTGGATCCGAAAGTCTTGTGGGCAGTCTCAGCAGAAACCCCGGGTGCAGGGGGATGGAGAATATTTCCCTCCTCTCCAGTTTCATGCCTAAATTGTGGAGGTGGAGATAGGTGGTGTCGCCATCTATCATGTAGAAGTCCAACCTGTCTCAGGCTCTGGCAATTTTCTCATTCTTTCCCTTCGGGAAAGACACTACAACAGCAACAGTGGCTCTCTGCTCAACATAAGAAACATTTTAACTAAATTTCAAGTCTGTTGGTCTAATAATTTAAAAATGGAGCTCCCCATTAAAGACTTTATATGCTCCCGTTTAGATTGAATATCTTCTTCTTAATGATCAAATGTGATGGAATGTCACGACATCAATTCAATGGAGCATGCATGGAGTATTTGACTCTAATGCAATCTAATTTAGAATTCTAGATTAGGTAAGAAGACTATTTATATACGGAAATGAACCACACACACACATACATTTATTTAAATCTAAAAAACACCTTAGTTTACACCAGCCTTTGCAGGATTACAAAATAGATGGTTTAGCCAAACGATACGGATACAGAAATATTCAAAAATAGCAAGTTAATACATTCATATTTATTGCAATTTAGTATTTCAAAACTAAAACATATCTACTTGCTTTTGTACTTCAATACTTTTTTTTTGTTTCAACTTTTGCTAAATTGCTCTAAGAGTAACTATATTAATATTGTAACCCAAGATTTTACTATATTGACTTCTCTTAAAATTTTTGCCTAGGTGCATTTTCCGTTATATTTTACATTCTGGTGCATGAATTGATTAAAACTGAAAATAAAATGACCTCTTCCCTAAAATATGATGGTATAATGTAATCAAACTCACACTTTTTAACGAACATAACTGTAAATTATCTAGTTTTTTATTACAATATCATAGGCAAGACACATAATTTTTTTCTGAATTTTTTTTTCGAGTGTGGAACTTATTTAAAAAGTATAACTTACCATCTTGAAAGCTACTTTGAGAAATAAGGAGGTTACTAATGAGCCCGAAATGGTTTGTTTAAATGGTATATATAACCAAATATTTTCCAGAAAAGTGTAAAACAAATATCATAAGAAAAAACTGCATTATCACAGACTTTTTTCCAAATTCCCTGTTTTATTATGCCTTATCTTACTAAGTTTTACAAATTTTTGAAAAAGAAAACTATTTCTTACATTCGTTAAAAGTATTGTATTAGACATTTAATGAATCTCTCATTTAACAATCAAAACTATAACTCTGTAAGAATTTATTTCTATTTTTTTTAGCTGGGCAAATACACATCACGTTATTTTACCTACTTATATACACCTTGAGATCAACAGTGTAAAGGAGTTTAAGTATGGTTAAATCAGTCCAGATTCAAAATCTTCACGTTGACGTTGTGTGGAAGTTTGGAAGGGGGGATCTCTCAGCTCATAGGTGTCGTTCTCGTCACCTAAACAAGCTTCAAAATTGAAAGTTCCTTTCCCACTAGCCTTGTGACCCTGGGATCTTAGTGGTCAAGGTCACGGACTCATGACCGGTGTGTCATGAGTCCGTGCCTTGTTCCACTGAAGTACCGTCGTGGAGAGGGGCCGATGCGCATTAAATCTGTCGGGGCTCAAGCGGCCTCCCGTTGGAGTGGAAGTTAGGAGAGGGAGGCTCCAGCTCAGGTGTCGTCCTCGTCACTTAATTTTGGTCCAAAATTACGAGGTCCTTCGCCAAAAGCCATCGTGCACCTGAATTGGGTGACATTAACATTCACTCACTAACCTTTTTCAATTCCTACTATTAGCTCACACTCTCTATATATTTATTTAATTATCTTGGTGGAAGTTTTAATCGTTAATAAAATACATTTTAAAACGCTCAGTTGAGCTGAAATTTTATATACATGATTATTTTGGATGACAATACAATAATATAATTATAATTAATAAAAATTATATTATAATTACAAATACAGCCACGTTGGCATCATTTTTGGCGACTTAGTGACCCTTTTGGAGACTTGTGTCAAAACTTGAAATGGGATTTTTCTCACGTTTTAAGCATTCATTTGAACTGAAATTTTATATACACGATTATTTTGGATGACGATACGATACTTTAATGATAATTAATAAAATTTAATTACCACTTAATGTTTTCATTCTGTCATATGTATATACATATTTATATTAATTGTAACTATTTGATAAAAAGTAGCTAATATAAAACTTTTCTTTGTTGATCTAAGTAGGAATTGGACTTAATTTTTTTATATATATTACTTGTTTCATCCAAAGTGCCACGTTAAAAACAATCACAATCGACCTATATAAATACTTTTATTAATTTTAAACAAGTTTATTTATGTAAAATGCGTAAATTTCATTTTTTATTTTCTCATCAATTAACATTCCCTTCTTTATTTTTATACATAAATTACAATTGTAAATTTAATAATTTTGTACTCGGGGTTTTTTCTATTGATGATAAAAATTTAAGGTTTTATTTAGACAGTTCTACATTTATTCTATTATTGATTTTTTTTATAATAATTTTTTATGGCAAAATAGCGAAACACTTTTACACATTTTTTTCCATATTTTATCATCAGTACAAAAAAAACTGCCTTCAAGTTAAAAAAATACAATTGATTTGTTCTGGATAAATAGAACCAGATTAATTAATCATTCAACCCAGTTCAATTACGTAATCCAAAATCCAGTCCAGTAAATATTAGTTCAGATTATTGATATGAAACCAAATCAGAGAAACAAAATTCAATCTTTTAGGGAATACTTTCTGAAAAATCATTATTTCTTATGACAAAGAATCATACATGACAATCATACATTCCATTGATAAAGAATTAACATACATCATAATTTAGTCTTTATCTACACTTTGGCTAATGTGTAAATAAAGACCAAATAATGATGTGTTTAATTCAGTTGAGTGTGCGTAAGTGTTCAACCGCGAAGCTTTGTACATAATTATGACGAGTGAATTGTATCATAATTCGGTAATAGATTCATCTGTGAGCTATTATTCAGCGTAGTTTACGGTTTGACGTGTTTCAATTGCGAAAGACGTTCAAATAAATCATTATTCAGCAGAGCAATAATACATCTGATTTTAGTAAATACTAAAAATCAAAGGTATCTTGTAGCTTTGATAATGTATATAAGAAATTGAAAGAATTGTTCGTTATGTGATGCTTACATGAATAAAATCAAATAAGTGTGTTTTCTAGAATGATACTTACATTTGATAGGTTATTTGTTATACTCTAGTTTTGATTTCACGCTGGCCTATAACATTATATATAATGTGATGCTTGAGTCTGAAGTTGGCTGCGGTAGCCTAGTGGCCATAAATTCGTGGCTGAGTTCGAACCTTGTGCCACTGAAGACCCACTATGCAAAAGGGCTGATGCATGTTAAATCTGTCGGGGCTCAAACATCCCCCCATTGGCGTGGTGTGCAAGTTCGGAGAAGGGGTTCCAGCTCAGATGTCGTCCTCATCATTTGGCCAAAATTTAGTATTACAAGTTCGGTTGCAAAAAGTCCCGTGGTGCTTTATAGGGACATGTTAACAAACATTCACTCACTGAGTCTGAAGCTTATAAGAAGGCCTGGTGCGGAAATTTGGGAAATGAGCTGCCAGATCGAAATTCTTTTCTGTGTCACGCATTCGTGGATCGGGATAGTAGGGCGTGTTACCAGAAGTATTATGATATATGTAGGATTATATTGGCCCAGTTCTAGGGGTATTTGTTTGATGAGACTAGTTTTTACTAAAAATAACGTTTAATGTTGGACAGTTGATACAGTTCTACTCACTACGACAGACGTTTACATAGTTGAATGTAGATTGACATTAATGGTAGTTTATGGTATTTAGGTAATGAGAGTGACCTGCGTGTTACTCTCTTACGAACATCGGGCTGTGGGTCCCTACTCCGCCACAGTTCTGGTTGCTCTCTTTTTTCTCAGCAGAGGATCTTCGACTTGCGCGTCTTAAGTCCGCTCCCTGATTAAATCTTTCCTCACCTTAACTCACTGGTGGCTGCTTCGCCAGCACCCTCTAAAGAGAATGTCTATTTGGAAATTCCCACATATACTCATTACATTAAGCTTCCACCTTTCTCAGTTATGTCTGACGCCAACGTTTTGATCCAAAGTTCATTGGTTAGAATGTTAGCAATACATGTTTTTTCTCCCTCTCTCATTTAATTTCCCCACCATACTAAAGAAATTTGGATTTATCTGGTAACTATTTACATCTCTCCTAATATTGTTCTTTGCTTAATTTAAAATTTAAATCCAAGCCCTGTCCACTTAAATACTTTGCAATAGCTCAATCTTTTTTTCAATATTGGCAGCTTAGCCTTTGCAGACACAGAAAGTCTCAAAATGCGAGAGCCATTTCATGGGGGCACCATCTAGTGGTGGCGCTCGCTACAAAATTTGAACGCTGGAATTGATTATAATTCAAACTGTCGTAGGTTGCTGAATATTTGAAGCGATTTTATTTTGCCGACAGTACCAAAGCCAAATTGATACTCATAATAAATTAATACTCAAATACATACCACATAATCATATAACATGCGTGCCTACGATTTTAGCATCTAAAAAATCTATCGACTCCAGCCGGGATAATTATTAGTTATTCTATCCTGAGTAATTTATTTAAATTGATTTGGTTTGCTTTCTGTATGGCAGAAATCATTAGACTGTGGAGTCAATTCATACTAATTACAAATATAAAGCTTAGAATACCTAACTTTTATCTCGAATTACAAATTTTATTTACATCTTTTGCATTTACATAAATGTTATAATGAAACTATTAATCAAAATTTGACCGTGTATGATAAATTCGAAAACGTGGTTCTGCTCATGACCCAACATTCCAATCTGGACTGTAGAATCTTGTTTCCCTTCTTCCCTTTACTGTCTCTCTTTGGGTAGCATATAATACACTGCCGTGTTGGATTAGTTTTCTTCCCTGTTGGGGGAATGAAGTCAACAAAATGTCTTTCAGAAAGACGCGAGGGGGGGCTGAGGAGAAGAACGTCCTCTTTTTGCAGAAAATTTCACCGAAGTTCTTTTTAATTATTTGAAACCGTAAAAAACACATCTGAAGTAATTCGGAAAAGACCGATTGCACAGTGTAAATTTTCACAGTGCCTGACTTTACATTCGGGGTGAGCCAGGATGGTACGTATCGCCTGACCGAGCTAAGCTCGGAAAAAGCCAGGAAGGAGTTGAGCAGAAAAATTTTCGCATTGCATAAAAAAAAATTTGAAACAAATTATTCAAACAAAAACAAATTTAAAACATAATTAATTATTAAAACCATGGAAAGATGATGAAGTCAGCAACTGAGTGTGTCCCCCACCTTACGACTTTGAATCATAACATACTTAATTGTTCTTTGTAAAATTATGCAAAGAATAATTTTAGCCGTCAAGAAGCTGTGTTGTTCTTAAAAAAATACTTCAATCGAATATAACAATAAAAAAATTTTCATTTATTCTATACACTTTTAAAATTAGGTTCATTATTGGTAAAAGTAGGTGTTAATTGTAACATAAGTAAAATCAAAAGTAGCTAAAACTTAAGCCCCCTGGTAGCTAAAAATGAAGATGAAATGTAATAATACTTGCAATGAAATGCAGCAGAGAAAAAATTTATTTAAATCTTTTACAATCTACTATTAATTTTTTTTTAAATTATTCACTTGCGATGAAATACATCATCTAGAATTTTTTTAACTTACTATTCATTTTTTTTCAGACTGTGAGTCAGTTTCCTGAAATCCCGAGGCAACTCATTTTATCCAGAACACAACTATAAAAATGATTCATGTTTTTTTTTTTCTGAGTTACTCATTTTATTAGAAGTGTTTTTATAAACTCTGTCTTTTTCTCAAAAAAAATGTGTCCTTTCGTTTCTTTTCAAATACTAGAAAAGGGAGGGATGTTTAAACTGTAAAAAGGATAAATCCGACAATTTTTTTTTCATAGAGAGATTCTAAAAAGTACGTTTTTCCTCCTTCGTACTCTTCGAATGTTTCTAGTTTCCGTCAATCAGTCGAATAAGGAGACGACGAGACTAAAATCAAAAGCAACTAAATTTTTTTTTTTTTTGTCTTCAAATTTTCTTACTTTTTTTCAATGCTAAAACTATAACTCCGTAGATATTTTTTTCTTTTAGTGCTAGTACATCCAAGGTCAAATTGGGACGCTAGAAAAAAGTTTATAACAAATAATTACTCAATATATGTCTATCTTGTTACTTTAGAATCGAAAACTATGTACCTCTTCAAAGATTATTTGTATATCTTAAGGTAGATTGAAAAAATTTCAGAACTTCAAAACCCACCTATGTGGAAAATAAGTGCCCTGGTACACAGATGGAGAGGAAAATAAAATAAATAAATAATTATTATGTTAAGTTGTGGAAGTGCCCCCCCCCCGAGGGTGCCGTTCTCGTAGATTATCTGCGTGAGCTGGAGGTGTAGGGTCAACTAAAGAATGAGAAGTTGCCATGCTCTTAATATGACTTTATTAAGAACTAGAACTTAAGCTTTTAACAGATTAGATAATAAATATATATGGGAGAATCTACGATGAACAAACACATAATACAAATAATATCGAAGTAACCTAACTCGGACCACTATCAATATCTAACCCGCCTAATCTCAATTCCAATAATAACGTGTCCTAATATTAAATAGCCAATCCTACCTTAATCCAATACTAGGTAATCCGATACTAGGAAGTGGCATCTTTAAGCGAGTGCAATGGTATGCACCTTG
This sequence comes from Trichonephila inaurata madagascariensis, assembly GCA_019973955.1. Classification (NCBI taxonomy): domain Eukaryota; kingdom Metazoa; phylum Arthropoda; class Arachnida; order Araneae; family Nephilidae; genus Trichonephila; species Trichonephila inaurata. The sequence goes on along the minus strand of BMAV01004738.1, from coordinate 146,731 downwards.
ACCTAATGGCTTTATCTTCGGAATAACCTCTGTTGGCCGTCCTTTCACAATTGTATCAATCTCTCGCATAACATTCCCCAAATTGCCATCCCACTTACTGAAACTTCTGTTATTTAAAAGCTATCTAATTTGCATTTTAGCTTCACGTTTCATTTCTTGTGTTTTGGTTGGAAAAGAGTTGCCATTAATCTTGGCCCCAAAAGTACCCAAAGGACATGTTAAAGAAAAGACGCGTGAGCCCGTCACAAAGTACTGCCACAAGAGGAATGAAATTTAGGTATTTGAGCAATTTTTATGTTAAAAAGACAAGGTAATTTTTTTTTAAAAAAAAAACACAGGTATTTTAATACTTTTGAATATTTATTGCGATGAGAGAAAATCTACTAAATAATTACAAGAAAAATATCAGCTACACATTTAATTTTTTATTTTTAGTATTAAATTTTAAAATAACCTATTATAGTATTACAGGGCATGATAAAGTGGAAGACGGAAAAGTCTTGCAACCTCCAGAACTTCGTGTAAATAAATGTGAGTTTTTGAACTCCGGTTGCCGCTTTATATAAAACCTCGATTTCAAGGAAAATCTGCCGGACGCTACTTGTATGTATAATGTTACGTTAAGCTTTTGCCCATAGTCTTTTGTTCTACATTGTGTTTGTGTGTGTCTATATGCATAATAAAAATGGAGTATCCGTCCACAGGAACATGCCTCATAGTTCTTGTGGATGCCCTAATATTTTTGTTCCAACGATATATACGAAGAATAAATCGGTTTTGTTCTAAATTCAAATGGTTAATTAAAATAAAGTATAGATGAAAGCCAATTTTGTGATTTTTTTTTTTAATTCGACCACAACTTCTCCCTTTGACAAACTTTTTTCCCTTGGTACTCTATTTTTGGTTACCTTCGCCAACATACCCTATTCTTTGTTTTAACCAAATAGACTTAAATTCTCAAATAATTTAATAAGGGTATGGAGAAAGGATTACTGGCACCGGACCTTGTAATTAAGAATCTTGATCAGATAAAGAATACAGTACCTAAGCTAAAACCTCACTCTCCATACTTCCAAGTCACGCTGTATGACAACTTTGAAATCCAGTTCAGTTGTTCACTTTAGCTCCCATCATTTCCCACGGTCTTTAAAGGAACCGGGGGGAATAGGATTCAAATCTAAGACTTGAAATGAATGTGACCAGTCATGAAATTCATGACCAGGAGTCCTGATTGCCAGTGATATCTTAGAATTTTTAAGGCCCTAAAACCCTATGCAAAAGTAAGCCCCACCTATGATCCTTTTCAGTAAAAAGGATACTCGTACAAATGGTAACACTTAACAAAAAAATAGGCTTGCCTCACAATCTCACACACTTAAGCTTAAACCAACTGGAACAGCTGCCGCCTTTCGACGAAATGAGGCTGCATGGTGGTAGGCCTCAGTCTAGATGTGGATGACAGATTTAGCATAATAATACTGTCTTGCCACTGTTTCCACTTGGAAAAAGCTTGAAATTTCCATTTGGGGAGAATATGTCCAAGGATAACATTTGATGATTAAAATTATTGAGATCATGATCTCATTGAGGCCGAATCGAGGAGACGAGACCTGGATACGACCCTGCAGATTGGCGTGGCTTTTTTAAACAAGTAGAATGCATTAATTGAGCAATTAATTAAAAATTAACAAAAAGGTATTACTGAAGACTCAATTTTCATCCGAATCTAAAAATCACCTACATACTCATGCTTGGTATTCCATGAGGCAGGATTTTGCAAAAATAAGTTGATCTGATGTAGATAAATTATAAAAATACTGTATGAATCAATCAGTCGAATAAATAATATTATTTTTAACAAATAATATTTAATTAATAATAAATAATAATATTTTTCCGTTTAAATTGCGTTTAATATCAATAAATACAACGGGATTATTCTTCCACATTTCCCGTATCTTTGAATATTCCGGAATAGAAGATATTACTTTCCAGTTTTTTACAAATAAAAAAAATGGTCATTTTCATTGGAAATCGTAATGATTAATACATTAAAAATGTGTTATTGTTTACAAAATACAAAATACCAATTATATTGATAAAGATCATCAATAAATTTCATTTTCTTAAGGTATCAATCACTGAGAAATTTTATGGAACCCCTTTTAGAATAAAAAGAAACTTAATATTTCTACAATTCAATTTTGCCCACATTTTAAATCGAGGGAAAAGTACGAGAAGGAAATTTATAAAATAAAGCGAAAAAAAAACACGCCTGATTTTAAATCCATGAAAAACTGTATAGTATTTTAAGATTAAATTTACTAAATTCTGTTGAGAGAGGATCACTTTAGAGAGAAATTTCAATTAAAGAACAAAAGCAAGAAGCTAAAATTATCCATACATTAAGCAATTTATGAAACAAATTTAATGCAAAAATTTTTTTAAAGATTCCATTTGTCAATGAAAATTACTTTTTCACTTTTCCTTTATTGAAATTAACTCAAAAAATTAATACCTTTAAATCCTCCAGATTAATTAAAAATTCGAATGTCAATCCCAATTATTTACTTTTCAGGTAATAATACAAGACTAGTAGGGAATTGCAAAATCGAATAGAACCACACGAGTATTAAAAATATATGTTACACCACATGTTCGACGCTATCAGTAAAAACATCCCACCACAAAGTCAAAATATCCTACATTCATTCTGGACCCTTCTCGTCTTTCTCTTTCGATTCAATTTATTTCTTATCTGAGAAAATATCTAAATGCCTGGAGGGGAAGACATACTCAGCTTGTGGTTTATGCTTCCTCAAAAGACGCCTCGCCATAAAAAAAAAACGAAATCAATTGATGACACACGAAACCCTTTCTCAAAAAGAAGCGATTCGTCGATTTCTCGAGAACGTTTAATTTAAAAGGGAAACTCTTCTCTCTCTCTCTCTCTCTATCGCCGTATCTTCCCTTATTTCTTTAAAAACATTTTTTAAAAGCCATTGTGTCTAGAGCTCGCATGATATCTTGTTATAAAAGCTGAGTTTTAAGTGCTCCTTGTTATATGTGGGAGAAAAAATAACGGAAAACATATTTGTTTTTAAAAGCCTACAAGAGTCGGGGTGCTGTTGCTCGAGTCAAGATTTTGTTTACAAAAAGACGACGTACTGTTTTTTGTCATTTTAATTTATTAATTCGTGCAAACGAAAAAATAATTGTGTACTAGGAATTTCGGGGGATTTGTAAAAAAATAATAATAATTACTAATGGAACGCTTGATTTTTTTTCTATGTATTGTAGTTTGGTTTTCTATTTAAAGATTTGATTTATTCGAATTTTTTTACTGGGTTTAACTCAAGATTGATTCAGTCGAATAAATTAAGAAGAATATTAATATAATTATGAATAACGATAAAGAAAGAATAAATTTTTCTTCTAATGGGCTGCACATTGGCAACTAAACCTTTGCATACACGGCAAGTCTCCAAATGTGAAATCTATTTCATGGTGGCACCATCTAGTGGCGGCTCTCTCTACCAAATTTTATCGCTTGAATTAATTTTTAATTTAAGCTCTCGCCAGATGCTAAATATTGCCGAGAGTACCAGAGCCAAATTGATACTCAAGGGATCTCTTTTACATGCCACATAATCGTATGACTTGCGTGCCTACGATTTTCGCATCCAGAAAATCTATCGACTCCAGCCGAGGTCGAAACCCCAAAATTTGGTTTTTTAATCGGGTACGCTACCTCTAAGCCACTGAGCCAACAAAGACAATGTTAGTATATACCAGTATATATTTTAATTTATTTAAACATAAAAAAAATAATAATCAGAAGAAAAATTCATAACTGTGTAATTTTTTTTTGTTTAAAAATTTTATGGGAATATTAAATTATTATAACTATTTGCAATTATCAAGTATTTGTTTCATTTATTCAAACATATTTTATTATTGCACGAAGCTACATTTGGCGTATAACGCAAAACATGTATCAAAACGCAGTAATATATTTTATTACACGTCACAATAAACTTAAATAATAACACAGAATACAATCAACAAACGTTTTATCATTGAAACCAATTGAGTTTACAGAGTTTTTTTTCCCCCTAGATATGTTCCCGTTTACGTAATTCTGTTCGGCATACCTTTTTGACATTCTGTACAAAAACTGATAATTAAAGACTATAATAATTAATTTTAAAATATTTCCCTTAGTCGTAGAAGGGTAAAGGTAAGTATTTATTAATATTACACTATAAAGCAACACGAGAGCTATTGGCTAGTTTTGAACCCCATAAGGCAGTGATACTCAACCTGCGGCCAGCCGGTCTTTTCTGAGTGGCCCAGTCATGGCCCGTTGCTCTAAGAAATTCAATTATTTAAGGACAATATACTAATAAAGTTTGCGGAAAATCCTATCAATCAAGCAATCAAATCAATCAATATTTTGCCCTTTTATTTTATAGTAGAACGTAAGCAAGAGGCTTGGTCATGGATGAAAGAAAACCGAAACTACCCCATAACTCAGTAAAAGATGGCCCGCTGCTCTAAGAAATTCAATTATTTAAGGACAATAAACTAGTAAAGTTTGAGGAAAATCCTATCAATCAAGCAATCAAATCAATCAATTTTGCCTTTATATATATGTGTATATATAGTAGAACGTAAGCAAGAGGCCTGGTCATGGATGAAAGAAAACCGAAGCTATCCCATAACTCAGTACAAGATGCATAAAAGTAAATATTTTTTGTGTGTGTTTGATAGAAAAGTTAATATAGTATTAAAGTAAAAGCCGAAAAAAATGAGTTTTTTAATATTTTGGTAAATCTTGCTTTGTCCAATGTTGCTTTGGTCTAATAGTGTTTTTTCTCCAGTTTCCTCATGTTGCGGCTCGCGTGAAATACCAGTCATATACATGTGGCCCGGCGGGGGAAAAGATTAAGTACCCCTGCCTCAAGTGGTCAGTTTTTTTGCCCAAAATATTCCAAAAACGGCCCAATTGGACTTTGAGCCTTGACAATTTCAACCTGTATCAGCCCCTTTACGCGGAAGGTCTTCAGCGGGATTGGGCTTGGATTCATGATACGCCGGTCACAAGTCCGTGACCATGACCACTAGGCTACAGTGGCCATGGAATGATTAAGGATGTTTAATGAATGAATAATGATGATTAATGAATAATAAAATAATAATAAATAGTATCATATGTATAATTAAAGTATTACTATGGTGTTTCTTTAGTATATTCAGAACTCTCATCAAATGAATCTCATGAATAATATTGTAAAATACGTCTCTAAAAAAATATTCGAATTAAATAGAATTAAAAAAAAATATTCTCCCGAAATAATTCTAATAAATAGTTTTCATTTTTAAACATTAATTTTTGTAAAATCAGTACCATTACACAGAAAATTCAACTCATTACAGAACATTAAGACTTTCCATACAGACGAGATAGCAATCTGTTCTAGCTAACATTATTTTCCACCGATAAGTTTGATAGTTGAAACTTGTTGCAATATTTAGAAATAATGGCCAAGATTCCTGATAAAAGGTTTTCAAAATTAAGCAAACCAACTCCCAAGTTGAATCTCATTCCCCTGTATTTGCTCCTTGAGGACCAATTGCTGAGTCATTCCTTCTTCCTTATCTTCGCATACCAATTAGGTTTATCTTAAAATAATTGTGTATGAAAGAGTAATCATAGCTTTGCATGAAACTTGAAATTCTGTATCAAAATAACTGTTCAGCCCTTTTGTGTAGTTGGAGAATATACTAAATTTTAAATGAATCTAGAAGCATATTTGCTTCTGTTGAAATTTTATAGAAAACATAATCGCAAGTTATATTCTTGTTCACGAGAGAGTACAAAAGTAATAATCATTCTTTCACAAAATACTGTTATTTTTGAAAATACAATACTCATTTTCAGTGACATTTCTTTCACCAGGTTTACTTGTAATTTGCATTTCTGAAGCATTTTTTTTTCAATATAAGATAAAAAAAATGTTTCAATCAAAAAGTGCATTGCATTCGCTATATCACGCAATATGTTCAAAAATTATTTTTATTACTCTTTACAACAAAAAAATATTATTTATTAATGTAAACATTTTGTTATTTATGTATATACGCTTTCTCTTCGATTCACAGCCACAAAAAAATAATAATAATCAATAATTATGAAAATGGTAAAGCAAACAAACACAAAACAGGTGGTACAGACACAAACAGATAAACACAGGTGTTTACAAAAACTTCGAACTTTGTTTGATTCTCTAACGAAGAGGGGTTGTGATGAAGATCGTCGGGGAAAGATTCCTCTCATCAGAATAGATGTAATAAAATTTTCAATATTTAAAAGGAAATTTCATAAATAAATTTTAATTATCATCAAAATTAAAGGCACTAGAGCAGCAAACTTGAACTTTGAACGACATATGAGAGCTCCCACTGAAAACGACGCCATATCAGTCATGGATCGTACAACTTTACTCAGCTTTGAAACTCCATACCTTTATCAATTACCTTTTGGTAAATATCATGGTGAAACTGTGTCTAATTGTAAAAACCTGTTGAAAGAGATCGACACATCCAGTTATTCGATAAAAATATATCACATCGAAGTGTTGATGTGATATATGTCGATTCCTTGCATTTATAATACAATATGTTTGCAAATCACCATGCATAAGACATATTTGTCCTCTATAATGAGATCTGAATGTTCAACAGACTTCATTACAGAATATACAGATTTCGTATCTCAGCAAGTGGGACTCACCAGACACTTGGACACGATCATTACGACTAATCGCATCCATCGGTGGTCACGTTTGGTCTCACGCAATGACGTCATCTTCTACATCCCTGCAGACAGTTAACTAGAGAGTTTGTCCTCCTCTAATTGTAATCAGTCTTCAATTAAATCGAACTCCAATCCGTTTGCTTAACAAAGCCAATTCAGCTTTCCGGTTTGATGGACAGTCGAGTCCTTCTCAAAATAGCCTCTTATCTACTGACCGGAACTGAGAAACAATCCATTGATTTTAAGTCTTGTTTGTGAGGTATCAGTGTCTGGTTCTTCTTGAAGAACAGTTTAGAATAACTTGTTGCAATTTATTGTTGATTCTTTCAGTGATCAAATAAGTGTCATCAAAATACTTGAAAAATTGCTCGAAAATGTTAATATATAAAAAAATAACAATAATATAAATAGAATCTCCAATCACATGGACGCTTAAATATTGGGAAATTTTGAATATAAACACATTTTTATGAGGTGTTTGAAATTAAATTATTCATTAACCACACGTCGTATTTTTCTGTCAAAACTTTAATGTGTTTATCCAAGTTCCAGCGAAAGAAAATATTTGGTTTGTTGTGATTAACTATTTAGTGATATATTATTCAAAGCACATTCAAAAGCTTTTAAAATACCTTTTTTAAAAAAATCTATAATAATTTTGTTTGTTTCAACAGGATTCAAATGTCTTTTCTAAAACAGATTTCATTGAATTTAATTCAGATTTATTTATTATAATGTTCTGAATACATTGCACTTTATTTACATCCCTAAATGAACTACGATGAGAATTCTTTATGAAAACAACACATATATCTATACTTTTCGAAAAAAAAACAGATATTTTACACCACCATCTACAGCAATATACACATAGCAATTCTTAACATTGAATTCTCCTTCAACTTCGCTAAGCAACGTTAGCCAAAAGCAAAACGGCCATTACCGTACTATTTTTATTATCTTTTGAAATGCATTGATGCCAAACAATTTTTTTTTTTTTTTAATTTTTCATGGTCAAATGATTTTCCGATTAAATTAATTGAATTTATTTATCGACTAAGCAAACTTGAATAGCCTTTTAATGGATAGTTTTAAAAATATAATTTTTTTAGTTAAAAAATATTACAATATCAATATTATTTGTAATTTAGTAGTTTAGTAGTCTTTAGTTAGTAGTTTAATATTTCAATTAAGAGAAATAAATCGTAAATAAAATGCTTATGTAAGAAATATTGTTCATTATTAATATGTAATGTTAAGCTCTAATTATAAACTATTTATCGTAAGGAAAATGTGTGTTAAATTATAAAGATAGAGCTATAAAATTTATTTACTGTTACATAGTAACCCAATTACTAAGGAAAGTTTCACTTTGAAGTTGATATACCTTTGAAGTTCTTGCTGGTTTCTATCAATGAATCATCAACTCATTAATTTAAAAATTTTAAGGTCCTTTTCTATTGCATTATCTTTCAATTTACTTAGTAGTCTGCATTTAATTTTTCTTCTCTTTTATTAAAAAAAAAAAAAAAAAACGTTCGATAAAAATATTTTTTACACAGTTTGAATCATATACTAGTTTATTTTATCTAAATTTGTGTTGTTGTTTTTTTTTCTTCTTATTTTAATTGTATCTAAAATCTCAGGGTTATTTTATGAATCCATTCATTTTAGCATACTATTTTTTTATTAATTCATTCAATTTCATAAAAAAGTATCGTTCTTATAATATTTTCATTCATTTTCGTTCTCAATTATTCCCCACTAAAACGAAATAGATAAACTCGAATACATTAATGAAAATGAGGCAATTATTTTAAAATGCTGAATATCAATTAAGATTTCGCTTTTACCGTTTCGGTTGCTTAATAAAACATAATTAAGGAACAAAGAATTACCTAATATAATCTAATTTTCTAAGCAAACACATCCTTTACTGAAAAAAAATAATAAATAGAAAATGAGCTCGAAACATCTATCTGTTTTTTTTAATAAAATTACACTGGATATAAAAATTTTCTCGATTGACGCATAAATTATCCGTCCTTGTTCTCAAATTAAGTTTAGAAAAGGAATTGCTGGTGGAGGAGAGGGGGGTTGTGAATTAATCATAGAATAAAAGGAACGTGAACAACTCTAAATCTCCAAGATTTGATTTGAAATAAATTAATTTTATGTTCGATGTTGTTTTTAATACTTTAAGCTTTTAAGTATTGGGTATTAATTTTGAAACCAATGCTGGGAATTAAATGCATTTAGAAATATCTTTTAATTTATTAATAAAACTCATTCTGACCGGTTTTTATCAGTTCATCGATCTTCTGATCATCTAGAAGGAATTTGGAAGTTTTAATAAGCACATAACACGGTATTTATGTTTACACATTTACAATAACATTTATTCTTTGAGTTGTCTCAGATTTAAAAAAAAAACCTAAGAGTAATTCTTGAATGGACATGTTTTTAAGGAGAAAAACATCCCAAGTTTTGGACATATATATATATATATATATATATATATATATATAAATTAATTAAAACTACAAACAAATCTTTTAAAAAAGAAACTGAAATAGACGTGAGTAAATATCATGTTGGCAAGCTGTACTGTGTTTTTGAAATACATGAAAAAAATTTCGAGATATAATTAAACACATTGAAGAAATATTTTTTCCCAAAATTTATTGAGGGGATGTAACTATATTTAATAAACTGAAAAAAGGCGCTTAGCCTTAGGGCGTTACGAACGCGCTGAGTGCGTTCATTTATCCTTCAACGTTACGGACGCGCAGCACACGTCCTTCTGGATTTTGCGCTGTTTCATGCGTTACAAACGTGTATCGCGTCCTAAATAAGTTGTTTCTTTTACTTATATATGGAATCACTAGACTGAACGATAAAGATTCAAATACAATATTTTTCGAGAATTAGTACTTTTCATTTTTAGGTGTCAATTTACGTCAGTTTCAAGCTTTCGAAAGCTAAAGGCGAGTGAGAGATATCAAGTGATTCTAAAAATGATGATGGAGATATTTTTGATGTTAATAGTTTTATTTATTTAGTATTAATCATTTAGATTAATAATCATTTGCTATATATTATTTACTATCATTTTTTATTTATAATTTTGATAATTAGAATTAAATAACAACAACTGTACAAAACTCACATTCCTGATAAAAAAATTACTTCCTCCAATACATGCTTCTAAAAAAAGGGGCGCCTTGAAGGGAACTAAAAAAGTCCAAATCTGGGGTAAGATCCTGGAATTTTTTTTAATCACTATCAAATGACGATGACGACACTTGAGCTGAAACCTCACTCTCGAAACTTCTACATCACTCTAAGGAGAGACTTTAAACATCGACAGACAGCAACGTCTTAAGATTTCTTGAAGCCTTTTCCTATGAAAAAATAGGCCCTTCCTGCGACCTTTTAGGTAGAAAGTATGTCAAAGGCTTGGATTTCTCTCTCGGGCACCTAAATGTGTGGGGGGTAGGGAAGAAACACTCGACATGATCCAATTAATTTATTTATTTACTACACTAAGAACAAACACAATTTCAACTAATAATAGAAAGAGGATGTCTCAATGCTAACCATGAAAGTGGAACAACGACGGTAAAACGCGAACGATTAGGAGACTATTAAACTTGATCCTTACCTTAATAAAGGATCTAACCTATCATCCGATTTAATCTAATATCAGTTCAATCTTAGTGAACAATCGTTACTTTAAAGTTTTCTCTTAATAAATCTCAAATCACAATAATTCTAATATTATACCTGCAATAACAATCTCACCTGACTCGAGTATATCTTCTCTCCTAATCTTTCCCCAAGCTAGAAAACCTCGCCTATATATATAGTGTTAATTTAAATATCATGATTCTCTTCTTTTGAAGGGTTGGTTGTGAATAACGCGAAATAATAGCCCAAAAATTTTCCAATAGGATTAATTGGAAAAACGCGTAGAGATCCGTCACAAGTAAACAGCATACGTTATCAAATACTTGTACAAACGGTAACTCGTAGCAAATAAATGATGTACGGGACTCAATCATCTAGGCCCAAACCAAATCGAACGACTGCCACCTTTCGCCTAAATGATGGTGGGACTAGGCCTGGACAGGATGATGAATATCGCATGAAAATGCCACTGTTGCCACCTAGCATATAGCTCAAAATTCCCATTTTTTTGGAGAATTTACACGGGCATAACATTTGACTTTTAAAATTATTCGGGTCATGATCTTATTGAAGCTGAATCGAGGCGAAAGCCCTGGTCCCAGGATCAGTTAGTCCATGCTTTAAAATGACCCTGTCGACAGATTTATCATACATTAGTCCCTCTACATGGCGGATCAAGTCCATGATTCGACAGAAACAACCATGAATTCGCGACCAAAACTATTCGAGGCTATCCTCTCCATATTTCCAAACAGAAGGTACAAAGGTTACTAAAAATACCACTTATAATAAATAAGTTTCAAAACTCTAAATGCCATTTTATTTCAAATAGCTATGCAACATTTACTGCTTTTCAATTTATATAATAACAGAAATAAGCACAATTCTCATCTGAAGCAAATTAAATTTCGATATTATTTTCATAAAAATATAATTGCCTAGCAATCATTAGTCAGATTAAAACAATCAATTGCTACACCTTCACTCAAGTATTTTTAGTCACAAAAGAACAAAACTCTGTTACAGAACTCCATTAAGCATTTAATTTTAATTATCAAAAGCGGTACTCGTGGGACAAACAATAATATTTCACATTCCGTACGGGCGAAAACAATTGAAATCTAATTCTCTGGAGTTACAGGTACTAACAATAATTTCTAACAAGAAATAAAATTCAGCATTCTTTTTCAACAATTGAGAAATAAAGGCATTTTCTATCGCGAGAGTCCGTACGTAGACTGCTTCTGATTGAATAAAGCTTCCGAATACATTTTTTATAGAATATCACTTGAAACAAGAATAGACGTATATTCACAAGAGATATCTATGCATTTTATTTCAAAAATTCCGATTTTATGAATACACCACGGAACGGAATGATATTATGTATAGAAGGCACTATAAAAATCAGTAATTCAATCTAGGGGGAGTGAACTATTGTTCTAAATAAAGGAAATTCTTTTTCGAGCGCAAATGTGTCAAGACATGTTTAGAATAAAGAAAGGGAAAAAATGCACTGGCATATTGGGGATTCTTTTCATTGCAAAATGCTCAGCAAGCTATTAGCTGAGAACTTCGCGAATCTTCCTTTTTTTTTTTTTTTTTTTTTTTTTTTTTTCAGTAGAATTTCTATTTGGGAACTTAATGTTTTAGCGTTACTTTGATCATTGGAGTTAAGTTGATTTAAGTTTCTGTGTCTAAAAGAATCTGGTATAATAGGAAGATATATTTAAACATAAGGATTCGTATTGGGTAATGGACAGCAGTTGGTTATTGGGCTTTTTAAATTTATTTCATTTGTTGGGGTTGATACCGAAGAAAACTATACCCTATAGTTTTGATTTATTATGTTTATTAAATTTAAAATTATTATGTGTATGAAAATTTATTAAATTTGAATAAAATTAGGAAATTATGCAATGGGCTTAGCAAATAAATATGATGATCTAATTATTGATTCTGCATATACTTTCCGCCCATCTTGAATATCTCGGTATATAATTACTAATTGCTAAGCTTCAAGTGGTCCCCCGAAAATGTCTTGGTGGTTCATCTATCGATTGGGATCGACTTAATGCTCACCCCTGACGTAAACACTTACTATTAATTGATTCAAACCGGCACCATAACTTGGATTGATAAGATACTTCTCATTTAGTATGAAATTTTAACAGCAGTAGAAAAATAAAAGTACTGTCAATTTTTTCTCAATAAAAATTTATAAATTATTCTTTGAGTTATTTTCGTGAAATTACCCTTCCTCTTATATATATATAAGCCAATCTCTTGACTTAATATGATAGAAAACAAAAACAATTAAACCAATTGATTTGATGAAAATAGGAGTAACTATCTCTTTCGATAAACGTCGAGAATCCCATTTCCTTTTATGTGTCTATTGTCGACTATTTTCAGCAGCATACGTGAAAGGGGCTAATGAGAATTTATTCTTTCTTTCGATTTTATCACCCTATGTGTGTCCCCTTACGGTGAAAATACCCGCATGAAACTGATATTAGACTAAAGTGTCAATTTACTATTTCCCATTCGACAACAAATATCGAGAATAGGATGATGAAGATCCTGGAAGAGGAAAAATGTTGATATTTTTATTCATGGTGCATTTTGTTTTGTACATCTAGGTCCTTTTTATGACATTTGTTAATGAATGCTTTATTACAATAATAAAAACATTTAATGCTTTTAAGACATTTATCTCAAGGTACAAGGTATTTCGTCGCAAGGTATATTTACAAGGTATTTTATCTCAAGGTATATTTATCTTACTTTTTTAAAAATAACAAATTCTCTTCCTAACTCATTTTGAAATGTCAAACAAACAAAAATATGTTATTTGTAACTTGAGTGATTTTAAAAGGAAGATGCTGAATATCGATTAATTATGTTCTCAAAACATTTGGTAAAATATATGTATATAAAGGAGAAAAGCGACTCATTCTCTCATCACGATTAGACCTACAGACTCGAAATTTGATCGGTATGTCCCTTTCATTGAGTAGAAGTCTGTCAAGAAAGAATTTCTCGAAAATCGAGCCCTAAAAGGCATTTCAAGGGCTTAATTGGGGTAATAGATTTATATTTCCGTTTCTGAACTATTAGACCTACAGACTTGAAATTTGATAGGCACGTTTCTTTCATGGTGTAGAGATCCATTACAAAAGAAGTTTTGTGAAACTCGACCCTCAAGGGGAGTTTCAGAGGCTTAAGGGGCGTTAAAGATATTTAAAAAAAATTCCTGGTTTTGAACTGTTGGACCTGCACGCTTCAAATTTGGCAAGTATGTCTCTTTTTGTTGAATAGAGATCTGTGAAGAACAGATTTCACTAAAATCGACTCCTATATGGGGAGTGGAGAGATGCAGTCCTATATGGGAAGCAAATTGCACATTGTCTTTACAATCCGTGTTATTTATCTAATATTTTCAAGAATCTAAATTCCTGCCTTCACCACAAAGAAAATCCTGAAAGCATTTCATTACCACGAACAAAGCGCATCTCTTAAGGCTGTTTTTGGCTATTGTTAAAGAATAGGACCCAAATTCGGAATATTTTTTCAGATATAAAAGTACTCAAACATTAATATTATATTCTGGTCTCACTACCCGATATAGAATCACATATTTTATCATACTACTCATTTTTATCCGAGTTTTGAAACATTTTTTTCTTTTATAAAATGTGTTTCGCATTTTTTCTCCTATACTGTAGTGCTAAACGAGCTATCCCTTTACATGTTAAAAAGGAAAACGAATTATTTATGAAATATTTTCAAATTTTAAAAACAATACATTTTAAACAAATTCATGAGTTACAATGTCACAAATTTTTATAAAAATTGGAGGCATTTTTTCTGCCTGAAAATGTGCTCCGCGTTAAATTCATCCTCTTGTGCATACGGCGAAAACAGACTTAAAGACACAGAGCTAATAATCTCACTATAAGAATTAAAAACGTGTTCAAATCAATGACATAAAAGAAGAAAATATCAGTGCCCGTACATTGTACGGGCAGACCGGTTGTGGCTAACTTTCGGTAGCCCGTACGGTGTACGGGCAAGTCAGTTAAGAGGTTACGGTTTTATTGATTGTTTACTAATGCTTCACTTCAACGCAACACGAAAGCCATCGGTAACGACCCTGATAATTGCTTAGCATTTTTCAAGTGACGAGAATACACCTAAACTCTGGCCCCCACTCTCCTAATTTTACCATGACGCCAACGTGAAGACTTTGAGTCTCAATATAGTTTGAACGTGCATCAGTCACTCTACAAGGCGGATCTTTAGTGACACCGTGGTTCGAACTATACGACCAGACAGAAAACGCCACAACCACGAGCTCACATCTATAACCAATTGGCTTCCATGGCCATTTAAAAGCTTTGCAGGGGAATTCTTTATCATCAATATCGTTGAATATAACAATTTGAAGGAATTTTTTTGACAAAATGTACATGTTATGCCTTAAGGTATCCGACTACATTCGGAACCGTGATTTTGCAAAAGCGTATAAATAGATAATATTTATGATATTTAGTGTCACTTAGATTAGAATACATGTATACAATTGTTTTAAGGATATTATGACAAAAAAAATTATTTAAATACAATATTTTGGCAAAAAATTAACTTAGAATAATCTTTTTTCCAAATGTTCTCCTTTTGTAAAAAATGCTTCTATTGTATTAATATTTTTCCTGTATTCAGCTCAGACCTCTGTACAGAGGCTCAACTAGAATTTTTGAAGTGCATAACTTGGAAGTCGGTTTATTCATGTTTTACGAAAACAGAAGGGAGAAATTTTAAGAAAATACGCCGATAATAATTTCAAATGGTTGTAACTCTGAAAGTAATGTGAATTTTTCAAAAATAATAGTTGAGCCTCTGTACAGAGGTCTGAGCTATATACAGGCAAAATATTAATACAATAGAAGCATTTTTTACAAAGGGAGAACATTTGGAAAAAAGGTTATTCTAAGTTAATTTTTTGCTAAAATATTGTATTTAAATAATTTTTTTTTTTTGTCAAAATGTCTTTTTAAAACAATTTTATACATGTATTCTAATTCAAGTGATACTAAATATTATGAAAATTATACATTTATGCGCTTTTTTAAAATCATGGTTCCGAACGTAGTCGGATACCTTAAAAGATAAAGTATTTTTTAGGTTTTATTCTGAACATCATTAAGTGCAACAATGAATACATCTTGACGTAGTTTTTCTGGTATAAATATAATTATATTCCTTAACGTGGATTTCTAGCCTTCGAAAAATCTCATATACTTTCTCCTAAAAAAAAAGATATGTTTTCCTTTTTTTTTTTTTTTTGCCTCAAGCACATTTTGTCGACTATTTCACTCTACATTTTTTTTTCCCCGCTTTCCCGTCTTCATTAAGGAGTTCTTCAAAACTACTTCGGTGTTTTAACATGTTAAATATTAAAGATGTCACAGGTTCTTAAATGTTTTTTTTCCTGCCGAGCACATGAGTAAAAGGAGGAAAACCCTTCACAGTCAAAGAACTAACGTCTTCAATTTTGAAATCTGTTAAAGATGTTCGAAGTAAGACTTTCCCCTTTTTTTAAAACAAGTGTAGAAATAAAAATAAAAGAGAAAAAAAAACTCCTGGCGAATTTCTTTGGTAAAAACGAAGGGGGAAAAAAGACTTTCTTTTAAAGAAGTCTTCGTCATAAGAAATCTTAAAAATTAATAGCGAAAGTTAATTTTAAGTAGATAGTGTGTAATATAATTTTAAAGGACCACGGAATGTGCACAGTGGCTTATTTTATTCGAAAAAAATAATAAAATGGAACGAGTAATATTCTGAATTAAAATATTTTACTTACATCTTTCTGCGAAGGTTCATTCGAACTTTACTCGTAATGTGGAATAATAATTAAATTAAATTTTAGTTCATTAATTTTTTTTCATGTCAAAAAAAATAATAAAGTAATAGCTAACTTAAAAAGGAGAAGTATTAAGGAACTAAATATTCTTTTCTACGCTTTCAGTACTTGTTTTGAATAATTTTATATCAACAAAAATGTGTGCGTGCGAGCATAAAATATTTCTGTTGTAAAAATTGTATAAAGTTTTTCCGTATTCTTCTTCATCAGCAAAATCTAAATTTATATTCTCCTATTTGAAAGTAAAAGGGAATCATTTCACAAAAGATACGGAAAATGTCAACTTTTCTTAATTAGACATTAAATTATTATCTTACAGATAAAAATTAAAAGCACAAGTAATTCTTAAGTCGTTTATACGAGAAAAAAAAGAAAGAATAATTAAGACTTGTCTAAAAACAATTCATAAATTAATGAACAAAATTTAAAATAAGATATTTTTTGACGATTTTTATATTAAATGTGTGGAAAGATTGATATCTTTTTAAATTTATATAAGCAAGAAAGAATTTTTTTTAATGTTGTTTCTTCCCTGGATACTGTTTATAAAAAAGATTATTTCAACTTGATTATAAAATGTGATTCCCCTAAAATTATTTATTTTGGGGAACAATAATGTTCTAAGAAGTCAGGACTATTTTAACATACGAAACGGTAATTACCGACTAAATTATTTCAAAAAACAATAAATTGCTTTTTTTTTTTTTTTTTTTTTTTTTTTTTTTTTTTTTTTTTTTTTT
>BMAV01004738.1:116947-129455 GCA_019973955.1 Trichonephila inaurata madagascariensis | reverse complement strand
GTTCGACAAACGTTACTATTTTTGGAAGGGAAATAATAAATCCACGTCTCTCTTTCTTTCTCTATCTCTCTTTCAGAATTTATATTTCCGATAGAAAAATATTGAAATATTTCTGAGCATAAAAAAAAGGGGGTAATTCAAAAGAAGCTACCTTTTATTTCCCACTACAATAAAATCCATCTTCGTTTCGATTTTTTTCCCTTACTTACTTCTCGTCATCAAATACATTTTAGTTTGATTTTATACCCTTTTCTTTCTTTTGTAAGTGCAAGTAAATATCAGTCGGTCATGATGAATAAGAGCACAAAGGGGAAAAACATGTGTTCGTAACACACTCTTTCAAAACAAAGTAAAAAAAAAACTGAGAAGTTAATTACTCTAGCTAACCTTCGATGATAATCATCTGACATAGATAGGAAATCTAATTTCTAAACCTATTTAAATTATTTTAAGCTATTACACGTAAAATCATTTAAAACAAAATTAAAAAGCAACAAAAGGAAACAAAAAAGAAATTATAGCATAACTTAATTAAATAAATTTGAGTCTATATTCGCTTATCCGCGAAATGATATTAATTTGGCTACAGAAATAGATGCACTTAGAAAAATACAGAAGAATCTGAGGTGATTATTCGATATTAAACCTGAACGGTTTGTAGAAGGTTCTAGCTAGCCTCTATAAGAACTATCTAGGGAAGCAACATTAAAGTCAAATATGTGACAACGACTATGCGTTTCATATGTCTTATGTGAAGTTGCGATTACGGATTTGAATTGATGTGTTCAATACCTAAGTGATTCTTGAATTTGTGCTATTGTACGAGTATGTTGTTTTTGGTTAGAAGAAAATCTACATAACCACCAGCGAGTTTTAGAATAAATCACGATTTAACCCTAAAGAACCTGCCTTTCGGTGGATCTTTTCTACATTCGAGAGACGATCAACCACATAACAACAAAATCTTTCCAAGTAATTCAGTAATAAACTTTTAAATCATGTACACCCACTTATAAGAGCCTAATTAACCTTTGAACACAGTTACAATTCACACTTACTTCGACGTTACCAACAGCCTTCTTAATGTCTTATATTTTACGTTTCTGCTATTCCCCTTGCTTTAGATTCTCAGTTATTTCTTACTTCCGGTATTTAAATTACCGTAAAATCCGGCGCATAACGGGCACCTATACTTCCAAGTTACAGTTTTTAGGTATATTCGCCGTATAATGCGCGCCCCTTTTTCGCAAAGAAACTTGAAATGTATGCGTGCAATGTTCTTGTGTTTTGAAGTCATTTATTCGAGGTATTATCCCAGGATTGTGAAAAAATAGTCTACTTCTAGAACTACAACTTAAGTTTATATGGAATATCATTTCCTTCAAATAAACAGTATTCCGATTTATGTAGAAGTCTTAATTTGTTTTCTATGCTGAACTTTTTTTTTATTTTTAAAGCTATCATTTTTATACCCGTAAATTTCGATCTTATTTTTTGTGTTAAAAGTGCGCGTGTTACGCCGGATTTTACCGTAGTAAGTTTTAGTGTCAAATATAAACTTTTTTTGCGAAAAAAACAAATACAAATTTTACTCTTGGAGTAAAATATTTTCTCGTTAATAATTCAAACATTTTTTTTTCAACTTTAAAACAAACATGCATTTAAAACTTACATAAATTTATTTTTTACTCTAGATATACATATGTGACCAGGAAAAAAAGAATATTTTTTCTTGATGGCACTTAATTCAGAAATAGAAGATTACCCAAACTGACCTATAATAATTATTTGATTTTTGTTAGTGTAAACCAACATCTCTTATCAAAAAAATAAATCTTAATCAAAGTGATGAATTCATAATTAAAAGAAATGAGATATAAACCCACAACGATTAAGCCTGTTATCTATCTATACAACCACTACATGAATTCATCATAAAATATCGCTCAAGGTAAAGCTCTGCATCTTCTTTTATTTGTCTGATAATTTCCCTCGAATTTACTAACCTTGAAGCTCTGCGAGATCCATGCAAATTCCGAAACTACCTTGCCATTCCTTTCAGCGTTATCTAACGAGAAAACTATCAGAAGTTTGAGATAGCTGGAAGAGTCTATAAGATCAGACTTTAAAGGGGAGGAGAAGGCAATGACAACATTCCACGATCCCCTAATTAGAACGGAAGAAAGCGTTTATTAATTAGGGAAACCAGTTTTGAATTTGATGGGGAAAAGAGCAACCAAAGATCCTGCCAGTATTGATATGTCCGGTCAATAGTTGCGAGAACACAACTAAATTAATCTGAGATTAATCTCAACCCGGAGGAAGCATTCTGTCTTGGAAACAACACCATGACCCAGTTTTAGACCTTGCTGAAGGACTAATACTCATTCCAATGTAGAGTTTACTTATTTGTGATGAAGCATCCCCTGTCAATTTGATGGAGAATTTAATTATCTGCAAGTTGCGCTTCTTTACGAAATTCTCTTGTGTTCAATAATATTTTAATTAAAGTAAAACTCAAGGTACTTCATGTGAATGAAAATTTAAACATCTGTTTATTTTTTTTACACACTGGAAAGAAAATTATTCGCCGTCAACAGACAAGCTTTCATATTTCTTTATGTTGGAAAAAAAGATAGAATTCATTTACTGTATTTTTTATTGGATTGATTGAAAGAATCTGTGATACTCTGACCTGAATCTGAGTTAATTAGATGTGTGAATTAGAAGAATTCTTCTGAGTAGAATTCTTCCTAATTGATTTTTCCATTTGATAACGCATAACTTTCAGTTGACTGATCGTTTATTATTGTCCTTCGAAAACACCCCTTATAGACGATAAGTAACTAATCTCGTAATTACAGTCAAGTGAAGAGGACGACAATTCAGCTGGTACCCCACACCAACATGAGGATTTTGGACCTCCACAAACTTTACGTGCATTATCTCTATACGTAGAGTCTTCAGGGCCACCAGGGTTAAAACCAACGAATCCACAGCGGCCCCGAGTTCACGACCATGACTATTCGGTTACAGCAGCCATTCCGTTAGAATATATTCCATTGGTATTTTCCATTTGAAAATATGTAATCTTTCGTTTAAGTGTATTTCATTTAAAAATATACGATTTTCCGTTCGAATATACAAGGATAAGTCAAAAAGTAGAGACTTTTGCAATTTCTCTTTCCAAGGCTTAGAAACAGCGCTAATATATAGCGCTGAATGAGGAACAGTTGGCAAGACTTCTATGCAACTAGTTACTCGTCTTTCTTCGCAGTTGTTGAGGTATAGCAGATCGTTCAACATGGCAGCTCCATTGTCTATCTACACCAAAGAGGAAAGGAGGGCAGTAATTCCCTTTTTGTGTGTGGAAGGTATGATACCAGAGCTGGATACTAGACATCCCTTCCATCACTATGCCTTCAACGACGACGACCCTGAATAGTTGATGTCGATGGACTGCTCGATCTTTCGACGTCACATAACGAAGTTCTTCCCTGTTTGAAGCGCTCTATCTGTTCGTAGATCTTGTTTCGCGATAGACAGCTGTCGCCATACTGCCCTTGCATGTAACGAAGAATTCCCGTAGGTTTCCCACCTTCCGCAAGCAAAAAGCGAATCACTGTCCTCCTTTTCTCCTTGGTGCAGATCAGTAATGGAGCTGCCATATTGAACAATCTGATACACTCCAACGACTACGAGGAAAGAAGAGTGAGACTTTGTACAGAAGTGTTGCCTGGAGGGGTGGCCGCGTCATTGTGTGAGGCTGACTAGCTCTGTTGGCAAACTATGGAAAAAGAAATTGCAAAAGTACCTTTACTTGTTGACTTACCCTCGTATATCATCTTAATTTTCCATTTGAAAATATAACCCAAATATTATTTATATTTTATTAATTAATTTATTTGCAAAACTCCTCATGCTCCACATTGCACATAATGTGAGGCTTACAGATTATATATAATTATATTGAACTAAATTGTTTAAGAAATTGGTATATATATATCATAAACTTCCGATGCTAAATCGAGAGTTGCTCAAATATTTAGTTACAAAAGCAATAAATAATTTGTATATTTACCCTTCTCATTAATTTTAACTAATTATAAAGTTCGCGTGAAATTGAGTTAATTGAAACGATGGGGAACAATATAATTACTCCCAATCATTCCTTCCAAAAAAAGGGCTTAACTAATACTCATTTTATCAAATTAACACCAGAATTTTATTTAAGACTTGTGATATGGTCGATCTTTGGCGACCATATCTTTGGTTGTCAGCGTGAATTAGAGGTGTGGGGTTCTCGAAATGAATCGACATTTTAGAATTCTTAATATGACTTTATTAAGAGTTTAACTTAAATTTCTAATATAGTTGACAAACTTATATTAAGTGAGAATAAACCAAAACACGTAGCCGTAGCTAAAACAGATCGGGCAATTGGATCACTTATCTAAATAATTATATTATCCACCTACTTTCAATTCTAATAATATTACGCATTCAGATTTCAAATAAACTGTCCTACCTAGAATTCCTCAACGGTTCAATCACTTTCAGATAGGCTGTTGGGCTCGCGTGCAATAGTATGAACCTTGTAGTAATGGCTAGATATCCGTGATTCTTTGGTAGGCCGTCAAATTACACTTCTACCTTTTCCAAACAGAACTTTCTCTAAATTGCCATCCAGCTTACTAAAACTTCTGTTCTTTTAAAGACTATCTTATTTGTATCTATACTGCATTTCACTTCTTGGATTTGAGTTGGAAAAGATTTGCCATTAATCTTGGCCGTCAAAGAACCCAAAGGTAATGTTACAGAAAAGACGCTCGAGCCCGTCACAGACTGACTACCTAAACATTCTTTAAAAGTGACTTTCCTAGATTCTCAATAAATAAATTCGTAGCGTGAAATTATTTATCGAGATACGCAAGTTCTCATTCAATCTCTCTCCCACAAATTTTCAAAAAGGAAAACAATTGGTGGAATTCAAACACTCCATTTTAGCTCCGACCTTTTCTTTCCACCAATCACCGGAAAAGTTCCATTTTTTTGTTGTTCGCAATCACACAGTGCCGACTGATAATATCAAACGCGTTGCAATACCACTTTTAGCCTTTGCAGCCGGGTTCTACTAATTACAGAATTTCCTTTTCGATTGGGGAACAGTGCGGAAACCAGTCGCGCCGAAAGCGGTAATCTTAGCAGCAATTATTCGTAGAAAATTCCACTCATTTGCAAAATGAGTTTTGTCTCTTTAATAACTTGTGCCAGCCCGAGATCTGGGTGGAAAAGCGTTGTAATTAAGCGACATCTCGGAGAAAAGTGAAAAATCCGAGATAATAAATTATGACAATTTATCGGGAAATTATAGGGGAAGGTCGGAATGTTTCTCATAACACACGTTTCTTTCGTTTTCCATTCTGTTGTATTAATGTAAATTTGAACCTAATCTTTGCTGAAGCTTATGCAGCATCTGGCAACATAACTATTATTATAAACGTAATTGCCTTACAAAAATAGGCTGCTATTCATTTATATCTGTGAGGTATAAATTAAAATGTATTTGAACAATTTCGAAAAAAAGTATCACTTGGAACGTACTCTACTCTACTAAACAAAAGTTTTGAGAGTGTAACTCACTGTCATATAGAATGTCTAGGCATAATCCTTCATGAAAAGATTTTGTAAGTTTAATTTATAACCATTAAAAGAGCTTATGAGGGTGACTTAATAACTGCGCCTCCTAAGAAAACAAATAGTAAGTTTGGAAACTGGGGTACCAGCGTAGTAGTTGTTCCCATCGCCTGTTCGAGTGTCAATTTATAGCTCTTTTATTTTCATTCATTTGTTATGAGATACGTCATAACATCTACTCAAGAACTTTCTGGTAGAAGGCCTAATGCATGTTAAATTTGTAAATGTTCAAAGTCTTCCGAAGTTGGCATGATGGAAAAGTTTGAAGAGTGGGGTGCTGATGTCAGATGTCGTTTTAGTTACTGTTCATGTGGGTCATCGATAGCCCTCATTGTGTTTCGAGTGAGTGAGGGAATGAGTGAATATTAACGTCGCACTGTTCAGCTATACGAGGGCTTTTGGCGACGGATCAGGTAGCTTTGAACCATGGTCAAGTGACATGGACGACACCTGAGCTGGCACCCGCCTCTCCTAACTACCACACCACACCAACGGGAGGACATTTCAGCTCTCGACAGATTTAACATGCATAGCTGCCCTACACGGCGGGTCTTTAGCACTAGGGATCGAACTCATGACATACCTGCCATGATCCGATACCTTGACCACAGGGCTACCGCAGCCCCTCATTGTGTTTCGAAGTGTGACGTTAATAAATAAATACGGGAAGTTTCTATATATTCTTTTCCGAGTGATTTAAGAAAAATCGTGTTTAATATTTAAAATGAAAGAAAATAAAGGTCGTTTGTATTATGGTTTTAAAATTATGTGTATTAAAAATATATTCATAAAACACCTGAATTTCATTATATTTTGGATACTTTATACAAAATTTTTAATCTTTTTTTTAAGAAAGTATAATTCTGTGAAATCACATACATAAATCAATAGATTATTCCAGCAATTATTTTGTAAATAAGACTAACTGCCATTAAAGATTTTGTAAGTAAAATTTACCGTTGCTCGGAAATTTTGTAATCATAACTCATTACCAGTGCAAATTTGGTAATCATAACTCATTGTTATTAAAAATCTTAAAAGAATAGCACATTTTTATGAAAATATTGCGCAAGCCTAATCCTTTATGTAAAGATGTTGTAAAGAGCTAATAAGCGCAACTCATTGTACATCAAGAAAAGTATTCCATCAGGGAAAGAGCTTAGGTAATTGGTAAGAAATTCATGGAAATTCCCCCTCGGGTACTTGCAAAAGAGACCCATTCCATTATAGTTATTATTTCCTTTCAAAGAAACCATGGAAGATTTTAAAACCTACAACGAGGCTTTTGAGCAAACTAATCATTCTAAGAGACTGCAGACGGAATACTGTTGGGATTCCACTGAGCAATAACATAAAATTCAGAAGAATTGACGACTGTTTTGTGTGGAGAGCAGTTAAACAAACAGATCTGCCGCTGTCACGGAGAAATGCATTGTGAAGGAAAAGCACTTTCGAATACTTTAGTACTTTGGAATTAAAATGGAGTAATCATGACAGCTTTATGGAAGGAAATTTCGTAGATTTACTTAATGGTTTACTACATTTCAATGCCAGACAAGGAAGTTATTTAAGTTGACAAAATTTTGACCGAAAAGTAGTTTTATTAGACTTTCTTAACGCTTTCGAAATGTTTCTGAATTAATTGTCAAGTTCCGAATGATCCATTCTAACCCCAATAACAAACAAAAAAGGAATCTTTATAGCCTCTTTACTTAAGAAATTCTTTATTCTAAGCAAATTATATTCTAATACAATTCAACAATATGCTCCATTTAACGTAACTAAAACCAATAGCAAGTTAAAAAATACTCAAAAAAGTACTAATGAAAAATAAAACAAAAAGGTAACACAACACCTGTCAACATTCCATTTTCGAATTTTGATAAATATTAAGGATTTTTTTTTTTTATTCCATGAATTTGTTTTCGTTCTTAAATGTTAAAGAATTATTTTTTTATTTTTTTGCAGAATTGTAAATATTTTAACTATAACATCCATTAATGCAACTGGCCTTCAAAACAATATGTAGGATTATACTACATATATCAACCTATATAGTTTAAAGTTTAAATTTCATGTTTTTTATTTAGATGGTAAGGACATACCCAGTTCAAAGTCGAAAAAATATTTTTAAGATTGAAAAAGGAAAATGAAAAGAAAAGATTCAACGATCCAAACATAATTTATTATAAAACAAAATATAAGACTCAAAAAATTTAATATTTTAGAAAATTCCTCAATATTAATTCAATGAATGTTGTTGTTGCTAATGCCACCTATCTGACACTGTCAAATCACGGCCCATGAAAATCATCATGGCAAAGGGCTAGGTATGCACCTGTCGTTAGCCATAGCTTTGAACACCATACAGATGACAATCTGCTTTAGCTAGGTTCCACCCCAATTTTGAGGAAGAGCATCCTGGAGATTGCCAGGGGCTTCCCACCTCTCTTCCCTTTCTACCAACCTCACAAGAGGACTTGAGGCTCGACGACTATTTAGAGTACCCGTATGCCACATGAGCACTATACATATACAAATATCCATGCCTTCTACGGCATTCAAACCCAGGCCCTACGGTACAGAAGTCAGCGTCACGAAACCGGATGGACGGAAATTCAATGAATGAAGCTGACATTGTATTTCTAAAAGCTCCCCGCACGTCATCTGGTTTGAACTGGGTTGTACAGATTCTGAGAAAAAAAAGTCATGTCTCTTTCAAAACAGTTTAAACTTTTAAGTTTTCATTATAGAAAATACTATTTCATTTATAAATAGAAGGAAATAAACACAAAATAATTTTTTTAAGTGAGGTATCAAAGTTGTGATGTTTGATAAAATTAAAGTTAAAATATTTAGAGTTCTAATTGTGGGATACTGAGAAATCACAACTATCGTATTTGATATGATTGTCTCAATTCAAGAAACAAATGCAGAATATGTATTCAAGTTTCAATGAACATTTTTGCAAATGCAAAATCCTGAAACAAGGCCTTAAATATTTTTCATAGACTTGAAATTGAAAATTTTAATTATTATTATTGTTTGAAAATCTACAGCAAACCGATTTCAGAACATCTAAGTGGACCATAGCTTGTCTGTTGCAATCCTAGTTCAACGATGAGCCTGAAAAAGATTGGTCTTCTTTACAATTTGTAGATTTACAGTGTTTAATTTTTCCAAGAATTTCTTTTTAATTCAAATAATTTTTATTTAGTCATTTCATTAAGTATATAATTTTAGACAATTTTCATAGGACAAGAATTAAGAAATTGAGTTTTTTCAGGCCGCCAATGGTTTTATCATAAGCAAATTAACGTTTTTCCTATTTTTTTAGAAATATTATTTCAATTCATTGACTATACTTCTTGTGTTCATTTTCTTAATTGCCAGATAATGCAACCTCATAACCTTATCATCGATTACGATTAAAAATTCAAATAATCACTGATACAGTTACGATTTTTTTCCACGTACACTTTAGATGTGCTTCTATATTCATAACTTTCTAAACTAAAAAGATTGAATTTCTCCTGGTGACAGTGTTATCGTTAGTGGGGATGAGGAGAGGTACTCTCACTCTTTTTCGTAATTAATAATTAATTTAGAAGATTTATTGTTTAAATCTTTTGAATTTGGCTCTGTACTATAAACCTTCGGCCTTCTCTTTATAGTACTGCGCAAAGTCCTAAAAAATATAATGGATAGAGATATGAATCCGTTATTAACCTCTTAAGAGGGGTTATTTTATTTACCCAAAATGCTTCAAAAAAGGCACAATTTTTTATCGTTTACAACTAAACACCATACTAATTCCGCCTTCTCCACACAAAAAAAGTGCCAGACATTTCAGTACCATAGACAACTGCCTTTTCAAAATACTAACACTAATTAATACACCATAAGAATTAAAAATAAGCGCAAATCAAAGAAAGAAAGAAAATATCAGTGCCCGTACAGCGTACGGGCAAACCTGTTGCGGTCAACTTTCAGCAGCCCGTACGTTGTACGGGCTAACCACTTAAAGGGTTAATATAAAAAAAAGGTACATACCAAAAAAAGCATTCGAAAATGCCTAGATCACTGTTCAAATAAAAGAAAAATAAACCACTTATTGTTAGAGATTCAGTGATCTAGTACATACAAATTTAAAGTTTGAGTAAGAAAGTTCTATTTTGCATGAACATGACGTTTTTCTCTCTTCTTCATTCACAAAACAAAAAATTAACATAAAACAATTCCAAAATCTTAACATATTATTAACATTTCGTGACGAATATTTTTTAACATTATTGTTAAGAATAACTTATGAGGAAGATCAACTACAAATCACAATGCAATTTAGCGCTTTTAAAATAAAATTCTCTGCCTCAAATACTGTGTTTTCAAAAACGCAACAAAAAAAAGTACGAGACAATCGTAACTCTTATATAATGAAGGAAATTGAGCTTTACACCGTTTATCAGCGAGAGAGTGGTTGTCCCTGGGGGAGGTGGAGCGCATAGAGCTGCAGCGGAGCTCTATTAGGAGGGCCAGTTGGAATCTGGACCGGTCAGCTTCAATTTGGACAGGAATTCTCATTGCGTCTGCATGCCGGGGCTATTTCCTCACTTTATGACCGGTATGACGTCACTGTAATTGGAAATAGAAACAGGGGGAGGGTCGAATTAAGTAGACCTTGGGCAGATATGTAGATTGATAATCCAAAGTTGATTTGTTAACTCACTTGACATACCCTTTGCTTTGGAAAATATCTATTCCTGTGAAGAAAATATATGCTTTAGGAATATAGAATATTTGGTATTTTTAATATATATTCTATATAAATATCTTCCACCTTATGTTGTTTTTTTAAGAAATATTTTTCAAGTTATGTTAAAATACATATTGAATGAATATATTGCTTCGGATAATTTTTGAGAATATTACTTTCATTACAGTTTATTCGTATGCGGTAGATATATGTTTGATCAGTACTGATCATCACCCGTAACACAGAATTCTTAACAAAAATTTTTTTAATATTTTAAAAGTTATTTCTTTTTTATAAATAAATAGTCTTTGGATTAAATCTAGATGAACTTCATTTTTAGAGGCATAGTAAACACGCCAAGCAAAAAAAATGAAATTGGTATCAAAAAATAGAAGTAATTATTTATACATAGAGATAAAAGCGCGACTCACTCATCCCGATATATCTAGAAGTATTAGACCTACAGACTTGAAATTTGTCAGACATGTTCCTTTCAGTCAGTAGAGATATGTTAAGAACGGGCTTTTCAAAGATCGACCTCCTCAAGGGGGGTTGAGAGTGGTTAAGGGGCGTTATAGATAAATATTCCCATTTTCGAACTATTAGACCAACTGTACTGAAATTTGATGTGCATGTTTCTTTTGTTGAGTAGAAATCCGCTAAGAACGGGTCAAAAGGAAAGCGACTCTCCAGAGAGGTTACGGGACATATTGATAATGAATTTCGGTTTATGAGTTATTAGACTTAGACTTGAAATTTGACAAACATGTTTATTTTGTTGAGTAGGCATTCACTAAAAATGGGTTTTGTTGAAATCCACTCCGTAGGAGTGAGTGTAAAAGATAATTCGTTTTAGAAATTCAGGTCCTATCTTTTTTAAATCAAGAGGTTAGGGATACAATAATTTTTTCTACGAAGTGGCAGGTAAGGGGACTGGTAGTTATTTATAAAGTAGGTTATTAACAATACGCTTTTTAATCAACTATCGTTGTATCTAGATCAGCGATTCTTAAACTTTCGATCATCACGGACCCCTTTTAAGTATCAGACTGACATCGTAGACCCCGAAGATTTTGAACATCACTCTCTGACTTGATAGTCTTGACCGAAATACTTATTGTAGTGGAGTTATTTTATTAAGGGAAATTTAGTGACCCTTGGTGAATGGCACCCTTTTCAATTTCTCCACGAGGTCTTTCAGAGTTTGTAAAAGAGGAAAACCTTAACGTTATATGAGAGACTACGTGACCCCCCCCCCCTAAAAAGGCGCTGTAGATCCCCAGGAGTTCTTAGACTACAGTTTAAGAGCCTCTGGTCTTTATGTTTGAATTAGTTTCGAATACAGCTTAAATATATACAATTTATTTTGATACTATATCTAATAGTTTGTGTCCGAGATTATATTAATCGAACAACATCAAATATTTTCATATATAAGTTCTTTCGCTAAGTTAGAAAGATCACAAATCATAAAGAAAATCTCGCACCAATTTCCCCTTGCCCAGACTTTATTATTGTTGAAGAAGAAGCCCTTTTTTTAAAAAAATCATCTAACAAGCTCCATTATATATTTACTTCGTGGCTCGAATGGCGCCACTACGGCCAAACAAATATTTTGATTTTCTCTTAAACCATTACTTTTATGTTCTTCTAGTCTGCAATTTACATTACTCAGTGTATTTTATTTATCATTATTTATCATCAATACTATATTTATATTTGGCGTTTCTACTAATAATAACTAGGCGACTTTTAAACGATGGTTTATGTGTTAAAGTATTAATTAATAAATTATATATATAGATAGATAGAGATATTTAGGTAGATAGATAGATAGATAGATAAATGGATAGTTATAGATATCAATTAAAATTTTAAAAAACACGGGTTGAAAAATGGTAATAATGGAGACAGAAAAATATTAGTTGTTGCGTGTTCATCTTGTACATATAGCCATACACTTTTGACTGAGAATTACTTTGAGCCTCCACAGGCTTAATTTCCATATTTTTTCATATATATATATATATATATATATATATATATATATATATATAT
>BMAV01004738.1:84837-107040 GCA_019973955.1 Trichonephila inaurata madagascariensis | reverse complement strand
TCCGTTTCGCTACTGCGTCCACTGGTATGAAAGATTGAAAAAAATAGCTGTTAAACTTAAAATGCCAATTCAAGGGCTTTTATTAAGATATTTTATGTTCGAGTTTTTTTTTGTAAAATACTCAGCTTTGTTTTTTAAATAAAGCTTTGTTTTTTGTATTTTGAATTTTCGCTTAATGTATCACTCATTTCTAACCACATTGAAAGTTGTCGAAATCCAGAGTAAATCGCTACAAATATTTGTGGCGCCATCTATTGAAAATTTGTAAAATGAATCATACTCTTTAATAACGTATCTGTAAGTCCAATAATGAAACATTTTCTTTCGCTTTAATGTCTGATTTAGAAATAAAGTATTATAACACAAATTTATTATTTATTAATAATATTAATTATTTTTAATACACTAAATTATCCTTATAATATTTACAGAAATTATACTTATATTTTAAAAAATTCTTGATCTGTTTAAAAAAAATTTAATTCTATCTTTTCAAAACTAACGTTCTGTTCAAATCTAACGTTTTGTTAAAAACAAAAATGATACTAGAACAGTAATACCAATAAAACAGTAACAGCACAAATGAGTTATATATTTTACAAAAAAAAAAAAGAAGCAAAAAAAAAGTTTTTATAAAATAAATATAAATGATTTATTTTGAAAAGAAAAGTCCAGTCTCTTCTACATCAAAGTATAGTTAAAGTAATAAATATACTTACTTCTTTAAAACTAACATTTTTTATTTTCTGCGTGATAAACTTTTATGCCTTCGCTATAAACACTAAATCTTGCAAAAAAATTTCTAAAATTTAAATATTTATACACAAGGCCATTTCTATGGAAATGTTGACTACACTAAATAGTTTTATGTCTATCTTCATCACATTAAACTCATGTAAGAAGGGAAGGGGGTACAGATACTGTTTGTAAAAAGAACGTTTCCTTATCTGATATGGAAATGTATAATGGATATCGGAAATATAAAGTTTTAACATTAAAAAGCAGAGACGAAAACGTAAACAACATTAACGATTCAGTGCAGTATTGCTCTCCAAATTTTCATTTTTATTACTTTTCTTATACTTATTTAAAGTCAAATGCATTTTAAGAGAAATTTTTATAAAATATATAATTTAACCTTTTTTTTTAATTTTGTTTAATTAAACGGTGGTAAATGAAACAATATAAATTGAGTTATAAGAAAAAGATTTTTACTATTACAATTCCACCAAATTAATATGGCTAAAAGGAAAACCAATAGGCTAAATTCATGTAACGTCATAGACACATGACAATGACAAACAAGCCTCTCTAGATAATGAGTTCATAAAAATTCATGTTACGTCACAGTCGTATAATAAATACAATCATATCTTTTCAGCCAATCAATTCATGCGCTTCGTTTTTGCCAACTTATGCTCTTTGCGGAAATTTTCTTTTAAAAAAAGCACCTATTTTTCTCAACAATAATAACGTACATAAGTAAGCAAAATGTACATAATTTAAAAGTCCACAAATAAAATATATGGCTAAAAGAAAAACCAATTAAAATATATAAATTTTGCTTTTAAAAGAAGCTTAAATAAATCCCGTTAAGCATCCGAAAAATAAACATATGTAATTTCTCTCATATTCTTCTACATTTCTAATGCTAATGATATTTTTTGATTTTATTGGAAATTTTCTTGTGCAAAAATTGTATAAATATAACTAAAACCCCAGTGCAAGATAAGCATCTCACGGTTCAAATTTAATTTAAATTTTCCTTTTGTATACGCTTTGATTCATTTAAGGTTCTTATTAAATTTCAATTTTTGTAGCTCCTTTTGGAGATAGAAAAGGAGCTATTTTCAAGAAATAGTTCCTAAACTAAATTTGAATTTTATCGCAATTACAGGTACTTTATTTCGAGTATGAGAGGTTGACTATTTGTAGAAAGACAAAATTTTCACGGCATTTTCGTTTCATTTTTATTAATTTAGAGAATTTAGTTTAAGTGATTAGTTGATAAACTATTACGGATAACACAAAACTTCATTTATCTCGTCTCTACTTAAGTAATACCTATAATTTACACACATCATTAATTCCTGTTCAAACATCATTTACTTTCTTCAAACCATCGCTTTTGTATTAAAACGTAGTAGTATTATACATTTTTGCGTTCTTAAATGAGGTTACATTGTTAACGTTTTATGTGTCTTTATTCGTCGCTTTAATTATAGTACGCTTTTAGCCCCTAATAGTTAAAATGAATAGACATTATACTCCTAAGAGAGTTGGTTAGATCTTCGGTTTATTCAAAATTTCCATATTTAACACTGCTAGCGAAAACATATGGGAACCGAACGAAAAATTAAAAAAAAGGAAAATATAGATGAAATTTAATCTTTAATTCCTATTAGTCCGAAAATTATAGAGCAAATGCATAATCACCGGGGATAATTTTCAAAGAAGTAAAAATAGCAATGCTTACTTTGACCTTTTAAGTATACCTATAACCATTTCTTAATTCAGCAAAGAGTTATAAATAAAAGAAGGATTACTTTATGTACCAATTTCATTGATGGTGATATGTATAAATGAAGTTGAAGTAATCAAGACGGAAAATGACTACCATACTCTTCTAATTACAATATCCATCGCATGTTTCAAAATATACTTTAAATTACGATTATACAATGCATAATTTTTTTTAATGTCCAATGGGGCCTCCGATTGGTGTTTACCATAGTGTGGTGTGGCCCCATATAGGTGGAATATTAATCGCCACTATGTAATCTTGACGCCCAATTTCCTCCCCAGAGGGAGGCACCTGAGCTCTGACGATACGAAATGTCACTAGCAATTTCATTTTGCCGAAAGCACTCAAGCCAAACCGGCTCTCTCAAGGGATCTTTAACGTGCCACATAATTATGGTGCATATTTCGGAAATATTGTTAATTTGTGGAGCAAAAATAATGTTTCTGAGGATACCTTCCAAAAGTCCAGTAAAATCAAATGCTTTTATATTATTTTCTTCTTTTTCCCTCCCCCTTCGAAATAGGGCTGACCGAAATAGATGAGTAGTCATGGTGTAGAGCGCTATTTCAGTCGAGTCGTCGGTTCAAGTCCTGATTCCACTAAATCTACCATGTAG
Source organism: Trichonephila inaurata madagascariensis (assembly GCA_019973955.1). Taxonomy (NCBI): domain Eukaryota; kingdom Metazoa; phylum Arthropoda; class Arachnida; order Araneae; family Nephilidae; genus Trichonephila; species Trichonephila inaurata. Next base: position 103,900 of record BMAV01004738.1, on the reverse strand, counting down.
AGAGGATGATACACTTTAAATTTGTAGGGATTCAATTTAAAGTGGTGTGGAAATTTGGAGAATGGGATGCCGGATCAGGTATCGTCGTCCTCCGAACTTAGCCTCCAAACTTCCACCATCCATTAAACTTTCATTTAATGAATTTTTAACAAATGTTGCTTAGGTAGAAATCCTCCCGAGACATCAACACGGGCTTAAGAACTTAAATCTGGAAATTATTTTCGGTTTAACAAAAAATTCTAAAAAATATTAACTACTAACGATTTGAAAAAATTTTGAAATATCTTTTCCCAGAGGTACATAAAATAACTTTCTTAAACATTTTTTTTTTTAATTGTATTGCTTTTTTACTGCAAGAATATGCATACTGCTGAATAAGCAGTTTTACAGATATGTTAATTGATAGTTCTTAGATTTGTTTGGGTTTTTTTCATTACAAGAACAAATTCAAATAAAGTTATAAACTTATTATCTCGTCACACATGTTCTTAATTTTTTTTAAATAATATAATGAAAGACACACTTATTTAGCTCAAATAAATTCTCAATCTTGTGTAATACATGCAACAGCCTTTTCTTGGCACATTACAAATAAAGTACAAATAGCACTCAATATTCGTAATAATGCTAACGCGCGCGCGGGGGCAAATCCATTCAAATAATTTTAAATTGTTTTACTCCTTAAGGACACTATAATGAGGTTGCTATTGCCTTTTAACTCGAAAAAGAACACTTTTGATAAGCAAGGGCTTAGGTACCTTGGTTAGATGATTACACAACGAATGGGTAACGAATCAAGTATTCTTCCAAAAATCATCTTCTAGCGTGGCTTATTTTTGTTAAATCCAGAGAGCCTAATAAATTCTCATTTTGAAGAGGTGTAGATGGGCAGAAGGAGGTACTAGTTCAAGTAACGACTTCGTCACTTTATGAGGGTTTAAAATTACGAAACGTATTAGATGAATTAGGCAGACATGTTTAGATCCAAATGGAAACAAATAACTGGAAATGTTTAACAAACAACTAATAGTGCCCTAAATACTGGGGATTTCTTAATTTTTTTCACTATTATTATAATATACAACCTCTGACAATAAAGTTCGATGATTGAAGTCAGAACGGTCGATCTGGAAACACCGGCGGAACAAAACGCTACATATGCATAGGGACAGGTGTTGACCATCTGTCCCCACCGTTGTTCAGTTGAGTGACGTTTGTATTCCGTATAAGACTTGTTTTGCAAAGTACTTGTTTAGTGCGTTGGTTCTTAACTGAGAACTAGAAAATAAACGAACAAAACATCAATTTAAAGTTTTGTTTTAAGCTTGGTAAGACAGCGAAAGAAACTTCCTGGTATCCTAAAGAGTTGGTGTCTCAGGTACGACCCTGAAATGAAACGGCAAAGCATGGAATAGCGTTCTCCTGCATCACCTCGTCGGTAAAAGGTCAGAGCAAAAAAATCCCGTATCAAAACGATGCTCATCACCTTTTTTGATAGTCAAAACATTATCCACAAGTTATTTCTACCTGAGGGAACGACGAGGAACATTGAAATTTTAATCCGTTTCATGAAATGTCTACTCAGGTTACGACTCCAGTACACACAACAAAGTTCATGATTTTTTTGTTCACGACAATGCTCGCCCACACACAGCCAATATTGTCAAACAGTTCTTTACAAAATAGGAAGTGGAGGGTGCAAATTGAGCCACCATACTCACTAGATCTTAATCCTCCAGACTTCTTATTCCCACGACTCAAACTCGCTTTGAACGGAAAAGAGATTTGACGATATTCCTAACATTCAACGAAACGTGACGAGGCTTTCGAACTCTATCCCAAAAGAAGACTTCTTGCAAAGTTTACAGGGCATGTATCTCAGGGATGCATAGTTATGGGAGGTGACTATTTCGAAAGACAGTAAGGTAACTTTCGTTAATATTTCCTCAACTTTAATGTTACAGGACCATTCGCCGAACTTTATTGTCAGAGGTTGTATAATAAAAGGAAAAGAAAATGCAATATTTAAGCATTGTCGATAAAAAGAAAAATAATAATAAAAAAATATATTATACATCTGAAATAATTTCACAAATTCATTTAGGGTTCATAATGAAGAATCCTTGTCTGCGAGGGAAGGAAAAAAAAACACGAGATACACTTCAATATATTTTTTGCCGATTCTTTGAACTGAATAATGATATCAAAATTTTGGCTTACTATAACCATCCATAATTTTAAAACAGTCACGTCTTGCAGTCTCAAAATTGCGATCCAAATAAAAGAGAAAAAGTTAAAGTTAACTTTAAGAAAAAAAAATACGCAATATAGAAGTAACGTTGAACGTATAAAATATTTTTTATCATATCGAATGTTTCTCAAACTTTTCCGTTGAATATCCAAGTAAGCATCGACATCTTTTTTTTTCTCCTGTCAAAAATGAGTTTATCATTTTTAGGGCACGACTGACCGTTGAGATATTTCTCATGAAAGAATCAACAGGAAGCGTCTGTGGGGACTGGTGCTGGCGTTACTAACGATTTTTTTTTCCCTTATCTTGTGATGGCATTTTGGTCTAGTTTTCTGAATCTCTTTTTCTATCGTTTCTTAAAAATTAAAACACATAGAAATAAAATATATTAAGAAAGTGCTCGTAAATCTTATAAATTATAATCATGTCATTGTATAGTAATTTTTTTAATTTCTTTTTATGTGATTCATATTCATTTTAAGAAATTATTTATAACACTTAACAGTCATATTTCAGCAACTGAATAATTTCTCCCTGAATTAAATAAAAGTTTGTTCGAATAAACATCATATAAGAAATCTAGAACCGCGAAAAAAAGCTCTTGGGTTTATTTGTACAGTACAGATCAAAGGTTTTTATACGTTTTAGATCGCGTGTACCTTTAAAAACGTAAAGGATAATTATAAAAAACTCATTTAATATGTGTATATATAATGAGCTTACTTCTGTCGCGTACCTTTAAGTATCATTCTGAGTACACCTGGGGTACACCTACCACACTTTGGAGATCTATAGATATATCAGATGAAAACAAATTAATTCATGTAATTATTTCCTTAAAAGTTCTGTTTCAATGTAAATGACTTAACACAATAAAGCGAAAAATCGTTCTATTTCCGACTATCGTTACCTTTTCAAGAATCAAATCATATAATGAATTCCATCAGGGAGTAGCGTGAAATGCTATTTTCATTTTTAGAAACATTTTTTAGCAATTGAAGTAGTTACATTTCGATTTTTAATACGAATTATCATTTATATCTTCCTTTGATAGCATTTTAATATAATCTATTGATATAAAAATTGCTAATATTTCCAAGATAAATAGAATACACACTGATGGAAATAAAAATTCCATCATCGAGAAGTAGTTGTGCTAGATAAACGAAATTAGGTGGGTGTATTTATACATCTGTGTGGTGAAAGGCGCATGAATGATCCTGAGACGCTAGTAGCTCACTTTGAGCGTGCAAATAAGGTGTACTTTAAATATATGCTGTAAAGTTCTTAAGCATTATTTATCATTGAGGTTTGACGTAGTGAGTTAATGTTAGTCAAAAGTGCCCTTAAGAAGACAACGAAGCCAGTATCAACAGCTAGCTACCTTTTGTACAAGGTCGTATAATAGGACTAAGAAAATGTGGATTTTCTCTTCCGTGATTTTGCAGAATGGCTTGGTAGGAATGTACCCACTGTGCATGAATGTTGGCAGTCATGGTCTCGGAAAGGGAAAACCAGGCTCCAACCAAGCACCATTCACAGTGAAGACCTCCGTATTCGCCGTATGGATGAAGAGCATCTTAGGGCATCTGCAGCAGAAATTATAACTTTGGTTGGCACAAAAGTGACATAGTAGCTTAGTGACATTTGGTTGGCATAGAGTGAGTGTAACAAATTGATTGTTCGGAGAATAACTCCGATCACCGATAGTATTAAGATTCTTCAAAAAGCTGTTCAAAAATAAGAATTCTTATACTATACCGGTACTTTTAAAACAAATTTATTTTGTTTGCCTGTGTGTGTTATTATAGGCAACACAAATATGTACTTTTTAAAAGAAAGTTCCTGTAAAAACACAAGAGTTGAGTGAGTGAATATTAACGTCACACTGTTCAGCTACACGAGGGCTTTTGGCGACGGACCACGTAATTTTGAACCATGGTCAAGTGACGTGGACGACACCTGAGCTGACACCCCCTCTCCTAACTACCACACTACGCCAACACTGGGCTACCGCAGCCCTAACACATGAGTTGAAGACAGTGAAGTGCATGAATTGATTAGCTGGATACACGTGAATGCATTTATCCCGTGTCTATGACATCAAATAACTTAGACCATTTCATACGCATTAAAATACATCTTGAATTTCTGACAGTTTAGAACGTTGACTGTTAGGCACACACAAGTACCTACTCATCTTCAATGGGTATATAATACAACATCCAATATATGGCTTTGGGATTTTTCATAAATGAATCGTGATGTGAATGTCTAGGAGGTTTTCAAAAATTATATTTTTCTTAACTCTATTTTTTGAATATTACAATTTTTTATTCCAATGCTTTTTTTACTATACGGATAATATTCATTTATTTGAAAAGAAATTGCTTATAATTCGTTATATTTTTCTTCGCAGGTCACTACAAATACTAACCAACCATGAGCCGACTCAGCCTAATCCTGCTGTCCGCAATCGCCCTGTGCGCCTTAGTCAGCGCCGCCCCTTCCAGGCAGAAGAGAGGCTTCCGTAACGCAGCACTCTCCACTGCAAGGGGTTTCGGAAAGAGGATGCAGCAATCAGATGAACTGGGATTGCACGAAGAGCTCTCCAGGTATGTCATCCATTCAATTAACTTACAGAGAGTTTCTAATTTTAGAATGCATTGGTTTTTTTTAAGAAGGGTATTGCTTAAGACAGGGGTGGACGGACTTTTTCAGGGTACGCGCGCGCGGTCTACTTCAAATATTTTTGAGGTGTTGCGTTCCACTCTTTGGCGCAGATGTGGCCATTCTGCATTAAAACTGTTTTTACACTTTTCTTAACACTTGTTTTCGACATTGTATCCATCTTTTAAAATATGACAGATTGTTATTTTTGTTTACAAAAACACAAGTAACACAAAATCCTCAAGTTGAATACTTAAGAAACTATGAGCGCGACTACTAGATCGTAATGCATGGACGCATTCAATGCAGTAAGCAGGTAACATACGTGAACTGATATATCTGAAACCTAGATATTTAATTTGTTCGCTGCCGAGTCTCGCGCCATTGCGGAACATGATATCAACATGAAAATTTGATTCCGTGGAAGCACGAGGGTGTGAGATAATGCCTCAGTAACCAATCCCGAGCAATCGAGGGAAGAGATGATCATCAACATTTATTCTCATCTTTAATCGGCGTGTGGGGGCGGGGGAAATCATTTAAAAGGCTGGCATAGCATTGATCGGTTTGTGCTGCAACAGCGTCAGTGAACGCGTGTTAAGCATCATCATGCGCTTCTGATGAAGATACATATATCGGTCTTCACGTTCATCGCATCATTTGTTTAAGTAAACAGAGTCACATCAACTGCGTAAAGTCGATTCTCCATGCTGGCGTCGGTGCTCCACAAACATGCTTTTTTTAGTATGAGCGTCTTAGATCTTAGTAAAGGCGGTCCACCTGTCGATCGCGATCGACTTAATGCCCATCCCAGGTTTAAGATTTGTTATATTTTTTTCTTCTGGGATTAACTTTCAATTCAAATAGTTAAAATATTCAAATCAATACAAAGTAAAAGGGTAACAAAAAATTTACACACCTTTTTTTTTTTTTAAAAAAAAAAAAAAAGGAGGGGTTCTGATCATGTCGATTTTGAGGGTTAATTCAAAAAGCAACACGTATAAGCTTTAATGTAAATTTATTGAGTTATATAAATATCATTCTGTACTTCAAATTATCTCTATCTTTCACACAACTGGTGGCCACGGTAGCCTAATGGTCAATATAACGGACTCGTGTCCGCCGTGTAGAGATTTCGAGCCTAGTACCGCTGAAGACCCGCCGTGCAGGGGAGCTAAATTTGTTGGGGCTCAAACGTCCTCCCGTTGGTGTGAAGTAGAAGTTAGGATAGGGGGCGTCAGCTCAGCCACTTGACCATGGTTCAAAATTACGAGGCCCGTCGCCAAAAACCCTTGAGTAGCTGAACAGTGTGACATAAATATCCACTCACTCATTAACATAACTTTGATATTAAAACATTTCTTTAGAAGATGTCAGGCTTTTTAGGTGCGAATAACGTCAATGTGTGGGATTTTTCGTGAGGACTAAAGAGTTAAAAGTTTTTGTCATTAAGACTGTTTTCGGTAAAAGTACGAGAGTTCTAACTAAACGCGAAGCACATTTTCAGACAGAAAAATGACCCAATTTCCGTGGAAATATGCAATATCATAACTCGTACCTCTGTTAACAAAATAGTGTTCTTAAAAATTTAAAAATATTCCGTGAATACTTTCTTTTTTTGTTTTAATACGTGAAGGCAAAGCCCATTTAACATTACGGTATAGGATAAAAAATGCGAAACACATTTTATACCAGAAAAAATAAATCAACTTGATTAAAAATGGGAAGTATGATAAAAAAAAAATGCTGCTCTCTAAAGGATAGTGAAGCCAGAATATCATATTAATGTTTCATTTCTTTTTTATATCTGAAAAAATGTTCTGAATTCAGGTCGTATTCTTTAACATTAACCGAAAACAGCCTGAAAGGTACTTCATAAAAACTAAACTATTGCACCGGGAGCGACAATTAACAAAAATGGCTCTACTAATAAAGATACTGATCTTAGAATTTCAAAAATGCTTAAGAGTCTCAACGAAATGTGAATATACGTAAAAATCAAATTATATTTGAACAAATTACGAGTGCGTTGAATTGTTTTGTATGGCTCTGAAAAGAAAAATCACCAATGTACAGTGCAATAAAACACTATGTAACAACTTAAGGTATCCGACTACGTTCGGAACCGTGATTTTAAAAAAGCGCATACATGGATAATTTTCATGATATTTAGTGTCACTTAGATTAGAATACAAGTATAAAATTATTTTAAGGACATTTTGACAAAAAAAAATTATTTAAATACAATATTTCGGCAAAAAATTAACTTAGAATAATTTTTTTTTCCACAAATGTTCTTCTTTTGTGAAAATTGCTTCTATTATAATAATATTTTGCCTATACATAGCTCAGACCTCTCTACAGAGGCTCAACTAGAATTTTTGAAAAATTCACATTATTTTCAGAGTTACCACCAATTTAAATAATTATTGGCGTTTTTTTCTTAAAATTGCACCGCTCTGTTGTAAAATATGGATAAACCCACTTCTAAGTTATATATTTCAAAAATTCTAGTTGAGCCTCTGTACAGAGGTCTGAGCTATATACAGGCAAAATATTATTATAATAGAAGCATTTTTCACAAAAGGAGAACATTTGGGGAAAAAAATTATTCTAAGTTAATTTTTTGCCGAAATATTGTATTTAAATAATTTTTTTGTCAAAATGTCCTTAAAACCATTTTATACATGTATTCTAATCTAAGTGACACTAAATATCATGAAAATTATCCATGTATGCGCTTTTTTAAAATCACGGTATACCTTAAAATACTGTGAGCTTAAAAAATTACTTAAATAATTTTACTATCATACTACTTTTAAAACAAAGATTTATCCAATAAAACACACTATCTAATGAAAGAGAACATTATACCGATGAATCGTAACGCCGCGTTAATGCTTAGGGACATTTTTGTTCGAGACCTACCATTAACTCGTCTAATCCCAAGATATAGTATTCCAAATTTATCATCGTGTTGTTTGATGAAAGCTTCTAATACAGGATTCCTTTTCATTCCCACCAGATATACAGCGTGATTTCCATTGTCGGCTTACCAACTTGAAGTAGAATAAACCATTTCCGCACAGTTTTTCAGCTGTAGCACCTTTACTACATATCTTTTTTGTTGTTTGTGTGTCTCTTTTGCTTTCCCGGTAAAAAGAAAAGCAGCAAATGCTTGTAATGGATTTTGCTTCCTTCTATGTTCAAAAGCATGTAAATCTGATAAAAAATATTGTATATCCCAACCAAACTTTTTTTGAAGTACCTGAAATAAATATTTTTAGAACAGTGGCATAATGGAGAATATTAGGGTTTTCCTGCAAATCAAGTTTTGGGCCCTAAGCAAGATCTTACAAATGATTGCAAAACCATTACATAACTTAGGCTTAGGGACCCCTAGAATCCTGAGCCCCCTCGCGATGTAGGAGTGTACGTTACGCCACTGTTTTAGAATATATACGCAGCACCAATTGTTCCCAATCATTCTGATACATTTAGAACTCCTCTAATGCCACCCACCAAAAATTGGGAAGAATTTTCCAGGTAATCTAATAGCATAGAATGAAAGAATATTTGGGGGAAGTAAATAAAAAGCCCTAAAAAGTACACGATGCTTTAGAAATTTTATCAAAAATAAATTATAATTTTAAAAAAACTAAAAAACACCCTTTTTTATAGTTAATCGATCTAAGTTGTAACTTAATCTTTTAATCATCAAATCTGGAAATGGGATCTGAAATCAGTCACCAGATGCGGGATGGGATATGAAAATGGGAAATCGTTAATCCTGATGATCCTGATCAGGACAATGGAACAAAATAATTAAATTACTGTATTGTCATCGGTGCTGGACAAGTGGGCAAAATTTCGAATTAATCTGACGTTTTAAAGTGGATAAAAATTTAATTAAAAGATTCCGTTACATACAAGTGAAGCTTATAAAAGGGTGTTAAAAAACGGGTAAAATGTTGGAATTAAATTAATTTTTAAAGTTAATTAGCAAGCGTGTTTAATTCTACGTCACTATTTCTGTAATGTTTAAAATATAATCTGAGCAAGTCAAAATGAATGCTATTTTTCATGAACTCAAAAAAAAAAGGAGGCGTCTTCTGTATTTTAATGCATAAAATGTAGCCCCCTAACAAAAGAACTTTTTAATTAGTTTGAAATTCAATAAAATAGATTGAATTCTTCACTATATGTAAAAACAGTTTTTTGAGTGTATAAAGTTTTAATTCACTTAAAACTAAAATATTCACACGTTTAAAAAAGCCGAAATGCCAAAAATATAAATGAATTCAATCTACAGCACAATTAATTTCCTTCAATTACGACAGAAGCAAATGAGATTCCTACGAGATTCAACCAGTGTTTAAAAAGCGCGAAATAGTGCAAACCGGATCAACTGAAAAAAAACATCGAGCATTTTCATTTAAAACACGAATTGCATTTAAATAGAAATATAAACGAAACAGTTTTCTTTACAATTTACTTACTGAAAATTCTAAAAACACCTAAAAATATAAATCAATACTGTTTCAGAAAATAAGTCAACATTAATTTACTTATCACCTTCTGAGGTTTCAAAATTAAATCTTTAATCCATCGTGTTGTGGGTAATTGGATTAAGTTTTAAAAAAAAGCTGACGGTGACGGATTTTCGAATTTCATCAATTTTAATCCACTTAAATCGTGGAAAATAACAATTAAATGATTTTTTCTGCTTTAACTCGGTTTTGATGGGATTTCTCTTCTTTCTTTTTTTGTGAATATAACAGAAATGTGAATAAAAGATCAGGGGAAATATTTTTGTGCATCTAACTGATTTCTATCTAAAAGCTGCGGAGAATATAATTTTTTCCGAATTTCTTCAGTGTTATATCAAATCATTACAAATGAAAACTTGGTATAGTAAAGCTGAATTCACACCAAGGAATACAAACATCGAGTGTCAAGCGTCTAGCCAATCAGAGACTTAATCTCGAGCGAAATGAAGTCTCTGATTGGCTAGACGCTTGACACTCGACGTTTGTACGCCTTGGTGTAAATTCAGCTTAAGATCTAAGCACATTTAAAAAATTTGCATTGCCTTTTTTTATATTACAATGCATAAATCTACTCCGTAATAACTCAGGTGAAAATCCGAAAGTTTATGTCAGCGTTTGGCAACAGCTTTTTTATCTTAATGTAACTTGAAAACTAACACACAGTGCGCTTAAATTATGAAAAGAAAGAACGAGCATATGATTTATGAATTACCACAAACAAAATAACTTAGAATAATTTCTAATAAAATGTAATATCTTCAATGAAAAAATAAATGGCAATAATTTGTGTTAAACATAGAACAACTGAATATCAAAAAAATAATATATATACTCCCTTACTACAAATATTTCTACAATATAATGTTTACGTTTATTTACTATAATAATGATACATATATGTATATTCATATTATCTTTTTATCAAGGTTTTGAATTTTAATACTTCTGTAACGTTTCAAATTTCTTTTCACAGGTGATTTAGTTAATCATCTTTGGTATTTTTAGACAAGCTAGTTGAAATCAATGGGTTAGGTTGATAAACCATAAGTTTCTTATTCTAAATCTACACATACTAAAGTTTTATATGCATAATTCACAAAATTTGTGTACTTTTTACGGATATTATAAAGCACTGAACTATACTCTGTAATCAGTCAATGATTGATTAATCATTCTGTACAAGACACTTTCGAATGTAATAAGTTTTTTTTTATTTATTTAAGGTTACCAAGTCATGATAATAAAATAAATAATATATTGCATCATTCTCAACAAAATGACCCAAAACTTGAATTTAGTTTTTTAAATAAGAAATCTCTGATAAAGTCATTAGAAAAATTCCTTATTTTGTTTTTATTAATCACTGCCTTTACAAAAACAGGATTTATCAAATAAATAAACCGTTTGATAACATGTTTTTGAGTTAGCATTGAATACATACTATTTCCTTTTGTAGGCAAAACTTTCTGCACAGTAGTAACACACGCACACACACAACATGAGTTTTTCTTTCTAGAAAATAATAACTAAGATATTTTTCTTTTTCTTTTTTTTTAGACCAATGGCCTCCAACTGGTTTGCCGAACAAGTTGCTAGGAGTCCCGCTTTGGCAAAGTACTTGGTCGAGAAAGTTATCGATCAGAATGGTATGAAAATTCTTCCATTTCTCATATTTAAACGTTATTAAATGACACACAAAGCAAAGTTTAGAAAAACAAGTATTATGGAAATATTACAGAAATATTACATGAATAAATTTTTACTTAAGACTAATATCTGCATACACAAAGTGGGGGCTTGGAAGCCCCACTTTGTTTCTATGGTAAAATTTTAATTTTTATCATAGAAACTATACCTCGGTTCTTTCGCTTATTTGTTTGTTTGTTTTTTTGTGGGGGAGGGGGAATATAAACCCCTTCCCTATGAGAAAGTTCTGTGTACGCTACTGGCCCCTATTATGTCATTTAATAAGGAAGATTAAGAAAGATATACATACTGTAGAGTTCTCACATACGCATTTCACTTAACCTCTTGGGCTACTACTTTGCAACGTTATTTGATATGAGAGCTTCACCTTGTGAAGGAGCTGCGATTCATGCAAGTGAGTATTCTGAAACGATGTAACCACATGTTTAGCGTATAGAGGTGCAGATAATAAAGGATCGAAGAGCAGAGGTTCAGAAATCATTGAGAGGATAGCTCAGCAGAAGATTCCTAAGTAAATCCACTTATAGGAATTAATAAAGTAGATCGCGCGCGCGGAATCTAGCTATCATGACTTCAGGGAGATCGGAATATTAGTAGTATTATTATAATATAATATTTTTCTGTCGAGTTCATTAAAGAAAGCCGATCCACACACGCGTATAATTGTTATTGGTATTTCGTTCGAACTGAATAAATAATATTAAATTTACTGGCATGTCGTTATTTAGGATCCAACGTTGCCGCAAGGTTCACCAACGACACAATACATTTATAATTATAGAAAACTCACAAAATCATAAAACAAGAATCACACATTAAATAAGAGTATTTCAGATATTCGAACTCAAAATAAACGTAATGTCTGACACATAAGCCAAATAATTCCACAGACGTGTATTTTCTTCAAGTTGAGTAAAAAGCTATTACAAATTTAATTTGCACAATGACACAATTGATTTTTTAATATATTGATATATTGTTATAATTTTATTTGAATATATTTAAAATCATAAATGCATTTTAACACATATATTGCTCTCTATATATTTAAATTTCCTAATAGGGTATTTTATGTTACTGCATACCCACTAAAATTTAAAAATCCTTCAATTTTTATTTTTAAAAAAAATTAATACCTCTATAGCTGTTTTCCAGATGTGCTATTTTCCTTTATCTCTATCTAATCTTGAGGAAGTGAAAAAATTATCTACAAATAATCAAAAGCCTGATTCAACATTATGTATTAGATAAAATATTTATCTAATCCATAATCTTTTATTAGAATAAATATTTCGTTGACTTCCTAAGTTTTCCTGATCTGTGTGTTAAAAAAGATTTTCTTCACCTAATAATAAGATAAGCATTGAGAAAATTTATTCATGCAGAAAAAAGTCGTCTAATATTTAATTTTTTACTTACTTTTGCGTGTAGTGAGCATTAAATTTAATCACTTCTGTAATGTGAAATTTCTCATACGAAATACACTGAGTGTTTGGTCTCCTATTCTCACAAATAGGAAAAAAATGTTTTAACTTTGCATGTCAAAGTAAGAAACTGCGCAGGTATAAAACATTCCTAACTTTAAATGATACGATATATTATTATATACAGAATATATATATTACAGCCTGGTAAGCTGATATTCATGTCAATACGTTTTTTCCCCCCTTTCTTCTGAAAATACATCGCAAAATTATGTATTATTATTTGTATTAGGTGCAAAATTTTTTAATAAATTTAAGATTGAAATGGAAATAAAAAAAAGATTGATTTTGAATGCCTCAAGGATTTAATAAGTTAATAATAACATACAGCCGGCATGAAAAATAAATTTTTTTTTCTTTTTTTTTACGTTACACTATGAATAATTTGAAGAAGGAAAGAAATGCGATGAAAAAAATTATATATGTGCCTAAATATTTTTCAATTTTTTTTTTTTTTTTTTTTTCGTAATCTAGAGTTCAAATCAAACACGAAAGTTCTGCTTCATACAAATCGGAATAATTAGTTAATAATTGGTTCACTACGCATATCGCATGATCCATTCCGCAAGCGAAAAAGATTCAAGTAGAGTTAAAGCATTTTTAAACTGACGAAATCATGATCTTTGCCACACGATTGTTTTTGATTGTTCACTTCTTTGACGCACGTTGTTTAATGCCCCATTTCAAAATCAAAAATCAGAAAGCGCAGAATAGATAAGCGACATATTTTATATTATGATTATCACCAAAGATGAAAACTTCTTTTCGTAAAAGTCGTTGAAATTGATAAATAAATGGTTGAGCACACAAGTCATGTCCAGAAAAATGCGTTCAAAAAGTTATAAAATTTTCAAGTTGAAGCAAGCGTGATTTCCACCGCTCGATTGCCTCATGCCAGTACTCTTGATTTGTCTCATCTTTGACATTCGAATTGTCGAGAGCTGAAACGTCCTCCCGTTGGTGTGGTGTGGTAGTTAGGAGAAGGGGGTGCCAGCTCAGGTGTCGTCCACGTCACTTGACCATGGTTCAAAATTACGTGGTCCGTCGCCAAAAGCCCTCGTGCAGCTGAACAGTGCGACGTTAATATTCAATCAATCATTGACATTCGAAATTATTATGTATGCCTTGGTGGAAAGAAAGCTGGAAGATTTTAAAATCTATTAAATGTAGTTTTTGTTGTTTTTTAACATAGATTCATTCTAAATATGCTTCACATTTAATAGGAAAAAAATAAATTAATAAAAATATAATTACATTTCCTCCGGATTCTCCAAATTTGGAGCAGAAATTAACCTGTTTTAGTCTTACCATATTCTGCACAGTACCTTCTTCACACTTTCTCCCTCACCCATTATGACCTCTTTCTCGTGACCCGTCTCATCTAGCTTAATACAAAAATTTCAATTTCATTAATTTTTAAATAAATTGAATGGCTGCGGTAGCCAAGTGGTCGTAGTCGTCAACTCGTGGCCAACCTTGTCGAGTCTAGTGCCATTGAAAACACGTCGTGTAGAGCAGTGATCCGCAACCGCCGGTCCATGAATCAAATGGTGCCGGGTCTCTCGCCTAAAGAACATTAAACTATTGCCATTTTATTTAAAGTGGTGCATTTCTCGGATTTGCGCAACTTTCCCCGACAATAACTTTATATATTCCACGCTAAATCGCTTCCATCCATTTTTAATGCAACTATATTTTATTCTGAAGGCCTATTTATAAATGTAACTAAATTAAAACTGTTAAATCAAAACAATCTAAAATATAAATAATCAACGTGTCCCGCCCTCAGTGGGCCGCGGTAAAATTATCGAACGTTGACCGGTCCGCAGCGATAAAAAGGTTGCGGTGCACTGGCGTAGAGGAGCTGATGCACTTTAAATCTATCGAAGCTTAAAGTTCTCACATTGGTGGAAGACTGGAGTGTAGTGCCAACTCAGGTGTCGACCTCATCATTTGACCGATGTTCAGAATTTCGAGGTCCAACACTAATAGATCTCATGCAGCTTCAAAGAGAGCGATATATAAAAAGAAAAATCAAATCTTAGATAAATTGATTTCTGCGAACTTGATCAGTAAGTTAAATTCCCGATAAACAAAATTATTTCTCTCTCTATATATATAAAAAAAAATTCGTGAGGATGTAATAAATTTATTTATTTATCTCACACACGAGAACAATAATATAAAGGCAGTAAGTCCTGTTCAATATAATGGTTACAAAATGGCAATAAGGAGTAAATATAAAACTAAATAATACATGTAAATTACAGTTTTACAGTTTGAGCAATGAATATAAACAGTTGTATAATTTATACAAATGGAGGTTGGCCCTCCGTTAGGGGTACACTCCCACCCCCTGAAAAGGTAAAGAAGTTTATAATCACACTAGTTTTTGTTATCAGTATTCTATATTTTTAGTTGAATTCGAAGTAGTTCTATCAAAAAACACAACGAAATAAGTTTGTTTTATACCCGCATGACACCTTAATCACACGTATAAACTAAGGCCCACAGTTGGGCACTCAAAATATTTTATTGCGTTTGCCACATATTTGTTGTTAACTTTTGAAAAATGATAAACTGTTTCTTTTTTCCAGGAGACGGCTTGATACACCCTGACGAGATGTACCAGAACCTGTAAGTGTAGAGTTCAGGACAGCACGGACGAGCAGCCAATCATATCCTTCACCGCAATTGATTTGCCCTTTCCGAAGAATCATTTCATATCAGAGCTGAGTTTTGTCGGAAAGTAGAGAAGACGGATCTCACTTTTAGCTACTAATTTTTTCTGTTTAGATCATCTCCTTATGGAAACGATCACGATGCATTCTTATTTATCTAAGTGTATTGTGTATATAAAGAGTAATATAAAAAAATAAAGATGCAATTTTGCATTAAACATGCAATGAGTAATGTCGTTTATCAAGAACACTTCTCTCTCTCTCCACAACACACACAAATACATAATTTCTATTTTAGTAATTTGGCACAGATGGAAATCACAGGAAAAAAGAATTCCAATTTCATAAGAACATCAGGAGTGGAATATTTTCGCTCTGAGCATAAAGATGGAAGCATACAATAATTTTAAAAAATAAATAAAAGTAATAAATTTCCCTCCTGTTACTATCATTTTATTGAGTTAAAGCATTCCAAGATATCATTAAAATCTATGCTAAAAGTAATGTAATAAATATTCAAAAAAATAAAATTATTCTAAATTATTATTTATTAGTATAAATTAAGCTTACTTCTGAGCCTTTATCATTAAGAGCATATTGTAAGAATTCTTAATATATTTATTTACACAGAGGTAGCACAAATCTTTAACTGTATTAAGAATGTTCGTATAAAATATTATTCAATTTGAAACAATTGCTGGTATTCACAAAAATTTTAAAAAATAAAATGTTTATTTATTGGCATTTTTGTTATTGGAGATTTATGCCTATTGTCTTTTCATTGTATAGAAATTAATAAATACCTAACAAAAACAAGTAATATGAAAAAAAATTTTAAGGCAATTCCTTCTTTGAAGGGATGAATAGAAAGTATTTTATTAACAATTGAAAATTTGAATAAGATATATATATATATATATATATATATATAGGGAGAGAGTGAACAAATATTAGAGGAACTGAAAAAAGAGCATGATATGTCTGCATTGTTGTAACAATGCACACCCGGTTTGGCTAAAAAATCGGTTTTCAACGCCAACTCTTTTGTCATTGTTTTAATAGTTACATTGTTACAACAATAGAGACGAATCTAAGTTGACGTCAAAAACCGGTAATTAATTTAATTAGATTTAATTTATTAATATTTGAAAAAAACTGTATTAACATCAAGTGTCATCCACTACAAGTTTTAAAAAATTTATTGGGACTTGATTGGTTAAATAGAAAGTATTTTATTAACGATTGAAAATTTGAACAAGATAAATAAAAAACACATAAATAAATATATAGAGAGAGTGAGCTAATAGTAGGAATGAATGATTCGAAGTGTTTTATTCATGATGCGGATGTGACGTAATGAGTATCTCATCAACAAGCAATGTATATAAAAAGAATTAAGTCAATTCCTACTTAGGTCAACAAAGTAACATTTTATTTTAGTTACTTTTTTATTAAATAATTACAATTACCGTAAAATCCGGCGTATAACGCGCACCGCCGTATAACGCGCACCCCCTTTTTTACGAAGAAACCTGTAATGTACGCGCGCAATGTTCTTATGTTTTGAAGTCATTTATTCGACGTATTATTACAAGCTTTAGAAAAAAATAGTATACTTCTAGAACTTTAACCCTTTAAGTTCATAAGGAGTGTCATTTCTTTCAATTTAACAGTATTTCGATGTATATAGAAGTCCAGTAGCGCACACAGGAATTTTTCAAGGGGGGGGGGGCCCCCGGGGTGGAAAGTTCACCATTCTTGTATCATGCTTCTTTTGATTTTGTCAATTTTCGGGAATAAAACACAGTAAAAAACTAATTATTGAATAAATAATTAGCATTAATTAATAAAATTAATCATTAATGACAAATACTTAATTAAATTTTACGTACTATATACTTAGAATTATAATCAATCGGGAAAAAATCAAGGGCTTTGGGGGGTCCGGACCTCCAGGACCCCCTCCCTTGTGTGCGCCACTGTAGAAGTCTATTTTTTTTTTCTATGCTCATCTTTTTCTTTATTTTTAAAGCTCACATTTTTATACCCGGTGTATAACGCGCACCCCTAAATTTCGATCTTAATTTTTGAGTTAAAAGTGCGCGTTATACGCCAGATTTTACGATAATATAAATATATATATATACATATGACAGAATCACAATATTAGGTGGCAAAGCATCTTTTAAGTTAACATTAGAAACTTTTTAACCACATTAAATTTGTAAATACATTTTTTAATAAAAGTTGAAAAAAAAAAGGTAAGAATTTATCTTAAAACCAATGTAAAAAGAACGCTATCGTGCAACTAGCATATGATTATACAGGCTGTAAGCCACCAGATCGGGGGTGCCCCACTTCTACATTATCCTCGCGACCTAGATCTGTGGGAAGGAACGAAGAAGCAGCCATATCTCTTATCTTAATATTTCTTTTTATTAAGAGCTTAACTTCAACAATATACAATAATAATAATATTATTCAATTCAAGTGAATCTGGAGTGAAGAGACACACTATTCGTATTACCAAATACTCGCGTAACCGACTACTATATCTAACTCTACCGACTATTTCTAACTTTAGTAACTCTATACACAGTTCTTAATAACTTAATTCAACAGTCTTACCGCTATATCTTGGGTAAACAGCAATTCGCTTGATTCTAACTGACGTGGCTTTTATCCTTGTGGAATGATATCCACCTTTAACTTGATCGCCCAGGTACGGATTTATTAAATCTTGAACTCGGGATTTTCTCTCTGACTTAATCGCGTTTAGTCATAAACATAGACCTCGTATATTTACCTCTCATAGCCACCACGCGTACGCTAAACTTCTACTATTTATAATATTCCTAATTTGAATATTCACACTTCTCTTCTCGAGTTGGTTGGAAAGACCCAAAGAAACCCTAGAGGATAATTAGTTGAAATCGCGATGAGCCCGTCACAAGGTTAAGTTAAATCTTCATCACAAATTTAACAAAAGCTGTTTATCCAATGGTGCTGCATCTAGAGGAATAATATCGACTGAAATATATCTCTTAAACTATAATTAATTAGTTTTTTAATTAATATTTGAAAAAACTGTATTAACATCAAGTGTCTTCCACTACAAGTTTTAAAAAATGTACTTTAACTTGAGTGGATGAATAAAAAGTATTTTATTAACGATAGAAAATTTGAACAAGATATATATAAAATATATAGGGAGAGTGCGAACTAATAGTAGGAATTAAGAAAAGGGAAAATACTACTCATGAAAAGCAAAAAAACAGACTTTCTTCTGATGAAAATTTTGGAATTTTATGTTAAAATATATGAATAATTTCATAACTGAGATGAATTAAATTTTAAAAAAATATCTGCATTTATTAAAAGAAATTAACTAATACGCTTTGAATGACACTTTGAATTATAATGAGAACTTATAATTGTATTTATTACTAGATCAAGTACCAGTGTTTAATGCAAGCTTAAAAACACAAAATAAACATTTAAATTATTCAATTCGTGGTTTTCAGAAATAATTTTAAAATCATATTTCAGTATCTTCATAAATTGTTAAATTTAAAAAGATCTCAATAATACGACTAACTCAAATATCTTTAAACATATGAATTGCCAATGTGCCATTTTACTAACAAAAGAAATATAATAATTCAAATATTTTATCTACAAAAAGAAACAAAATGTATGGTAAATTTTCAAGATTACGTG